>NMRB01002803.1:59318-88040 GCA_002633025.1 Notospermus geniculatus
TATGTAACTCACTTGTTTTAGTTTTCCATCTTTGACCTTGACTGTTTTCCCGCCAGCACCTTTTGTCATCTTCTTGTCGTATCTCGTGTAAAGAGTAAAGCACAGCCGCGCCATTCTTGGCAAATCGGCGACGGCCAAGTTGAAATTGGCCGAGGTGTTCCACACGGCCTCACCATCCATTAGGTTGGCAGATTTCGTGTTGTCCATGTCAGCTAGTGATTCGCCGCCGTGGAAGATACCGACACGAAGTCTGAGCTGTAAAAGGAAAATGCGTTCAGGAATCGAAACAATAGGTAGGCTAAAAGACCTGTGCCGAGTTTCATACCAACAGTGGGATTTGAATCTGGGAGCCCATGACCAGACCAGTGCTGCCCCAGTCTTATTTTACAGTTTCTGAAAAATTTCCATGTTAATAGTTTCCTAAGAGAGAGGGCTAATTTCTACAACAGGAAGAGTCCCGATAGCCTAGTTGTTATCACGTCCACTTAGCAAGCGGCAGGTCCCGGGTTCAAATCCAGACCTGGCCATATGGGATTAATCATCCCCGGCTCTTCACGTCCGTCGCAGTAAACCATGATGCCTTGTACCTTGTGCCTTTGCAAGGGCAAGTAAAAGACCCCATCCAAGTGAGGAACATGAGTAGCTTGAGATGGCCGCTTCCATACTTAACCAGGACCAATAATGCTTTGGCTTCAGCCCTCATGGAAAAATTTATCAATAATTCAATACACTTTCTCAATCCATGCCATCGACCTTGATTTTCTCCTCCACGACAGAAACTTACCTTTGTGTTATCTGGACAGCTGACATTTGAAATTGACTTGATAGACACGGAGTAATGATTTGAAATTTTCCACAATAGCACCGGGTCCTCTTTATGTTTGACTGAGGGGGAGCCACTCGTACAGCAATCGATTGGACTGATTTTAGGCAGATTTATCTTTGGAGGAAATAACGCGATTAAATCGTCTTTCGCTGTTAGCACCAGTTGTGGCTGTTTGTCTCGACTGACTAGTTTCTGTATATACTGGAAAAGAGAAGAGTTAACACTTAAAGTGCCACTGTATCATGAGGTATGCTTCAGTATCCCTCCCCTGGTGGTGGGATCGGGAACCGATGTGATAAGACTGGTGTCCTGTCCAACCCATACAAAGCCAGGGGTTTAGTTAACATTTTTGGATGGGAATTCATGACTTCCTTAACCCAAAAACCAGGAAGTATTGGGGCTTTTCTTGGAAGTCTAAATGTACTTCATAAGCTCAAATACATTAGAAGTTTAAAATTGTTTGGAAGTACTTGACTTCTCGGAGCCTAAAATTCCTAAGTATTTTGACTTCCAAACTCCCTCTAACTAAACCCCTGCAAAGCCAGTGGTAACACCTTGGCTGGACTGATACTATGTCGAAACCTTAGCTGACATAAATGGCCACCATCCTTCTCATCACTTGAGAAGTTCAATGTGCTGTTATACATGTAGCATGACTACCCCTTCATCAAGTAAGGTCACATGCTTCAACTCATTCTTTTATGTGTGGCAACAGTCTCAATGCCTAACTGGTAACTTAGATCATTCAAATAGATAGATTTGAACAGTCTTATCAAGCATGCATAAACGAGGTTGCCTAAAGGTCAAAGGTTATGTCGGCTGCCACGAGTAGAAAACCTAATGCATACAGTGGCATTGTAAAGGACACAGGTATTCAAACCACGGACCTTATGACTGCTAGCCAGAAACCTGAGCCACTAGACCACTGCAGCTCCTGATGACAACTCAAAATAATACTTACTGTAAAATGTTTCAGTTTATGGTCCCCAACAATGAACACCTCCTCCCCCACAACTTTCAGGCAGTAATTATCAACCTCGTCCTCTGGGATACCGGTTGTAATAGTCCGTTTCCTCAACACGGTTTGTATGAGATCCTTTGGAGTTTTATCCGGGGCGATACGTCGCGTATACGTGATTCCCAACTTTGGTAGGCTGACACTGATCAGTAAATCCTTATTTAAACGTGCGTGGACTGTGTTCTCGCAGATCAACGGAGGCCAGAAATACATAACTTGTTCCAACCAGCTCTGAAAGAAATGAAAATATTGCGTTTCTGTGGGATAGATTTTGCCAACTAGTCAAGGGTTTGCCCATTTCAGCTGATTTTGCTGAAGTTTTACATGGGCTGTTCCCAAAGTTGGAAATCTAGGCCTATGCTACGGTAGTGCGGTCAGGACATATAGGGAGTCCACGCCAACACCGTTTTCAGGCCCATATCATTGAGGCCCGCATGTGTTGGCCCGTTTTCACTATAGCGGATTCCACTGCGGTTTGCGGCGAGCGGAGCGGTTTTCACAGGCATTGGGATAATTAACATGCCATGTATTGTTAAACCATCGAAGGATTATCCAAAACCCTGTGAAAACTGCACTGCTCACCGTAAACCACAGTGGAATCCACTGTAGTTGAAACTGGTCTTTACGGGTTCAATTTGGCTACTGTAAATGCCAACCCAGTTCAACCATATAACACCCCGACTCACGAAAAATTCCTCCAAAGTTATTGTACCAAATTTTTCCTCATTTGAACAAAGAGACTGAAACTGGATTTCTCAGTTGTCATGGCAACCATGATCCTCTCATTGACAGCCTTTATGTTTGCATTAATTTCCTGTCACTTATCTTATGAACAAACAATCTCATGATTCAATTAATTGGTTAGCAACTCTTCAACAACATTCAATGATGCACTTGAGGTAACTTAACTTGTTCAAATTATGAGATAAACCAGTTTCATTTTTATCACTTTATCAATTATCTCCTTGAAAATCCTCATGATATCAAAGGCAGACAAAAAATTCTCTGGGTAGGTTGACATCGTGGGAATTTTTGTGATTCTTCCCATTTGGAAAATTAAAGGAGCCCGGTATTGCCACTTTTTCTCAACATTTGGCGCCACTCTCCAACCCCAGGGGCTAACTACAGTGTTGGTGAATGGACCCGATTTACTACGTACATTTTGTAATGGATTTTTGTAGTGCGTATTGCTGCCACTAGGTGGCTCCTTCTACGTCGGCTGTCAAAATACCGATAAGATATCACATACCATGCCCCTTTAAAATTTCAGAATCTCAACTTTCAATGAAGTTGGCTTGCATCAGAACACAACACCTCTTTTTTGGCCTGACCGATGCTGTCCTTAATTTGAGAGGTGTCCTGATTACAGAGGTCAAAATGTACCGGGGAGGGGGGTATGAGTAATACAAAACTGAACATTGATTTCCATATTAGAGAAGTATCCCTCTTGAGCTGTCCACAAAGAGAGGTTCCAAGTGGACTTGACTCCTTGAAATACAGAAGGACCCCTCTATTAAAGGACCACAGTATTGCTTCCCAATCCTGCGTTACACCTACCCGCGTAAAGGGAGACCTCTATTGACAACTTGGTAAACTACGCATGCTACTACGTGCATTGTAGTGTAATCATTCATTCTCCAACACTGGGGCGAAAGGCTTAACTACAGTATTGGAGAACGAGTACGGTGGCGCCGGCTGTCGAAAGAAAGTGGCAATACCGTGGTGCTTTTTAGGACACCTTTTGACTGACATTGCTGTCATCAACTGAAAGGTGTCCTAAATTCAGCGGTCAGAAGGTATATATAGACAAAATCTGGGGCTGAACTTCAGCGTTCTTAATAGAGAGGTGTCCTCCCAGCAGATGTGCCCATTAAGGGAGGTCTGACTGTACTTAAAGGAACACAAAACAAGGAATTTGATACCATTAACTGGGAAATCAAATCCTGTAATGAAATTTCAAGTAAAAGGGATTATCAGTTTTGGCAGGAAATTGGATGACGATGCACGCGTGTGATTCCTGTTGTGTGGAAATGACAAACACAAAACCAGTCAAGAGCTGCTGAGTGAGCTTTATAAATTTGGATCAGCAATTTCGAAAATTAACAAATACAGTGGAACCTCTTTTAACGGACACCTCTGCCAGGAGGACACCTCTCTAATCAGGACACCAAAGTTCAGTCCAAAACTGGTCATTTCTATTCATTTCAACCTCTGTAATCAGGACACCTCTCAATTAAGGACAGCATCTGTCAGTCCCGAAGGTGTCCTTAATTGAGAGGTTCGACTGTACATCATGTAGTAGTTCAACAACATTGTCAATAGAGGTCTCCCTTAACGTGGGTATGTTTATTGCACGATAGGGAAGGAACACTTTGCCCCTTTAAGTGCCTGTCACTAAGAAGGTCATGGGTTCGATCCCCTCCCCAGCTTTATGTGGTAGAGAGAGCGATCTAGCCTCACTGCTTTTTCTCTCAGCGCCTCCAGTTTCCTCCTACATTAAACATACCTTGCATTTAAGGCATAAGTCCTGTTTCATACAATTTGAAAACAACACGATTGTAAATTTTCCATCTTATCAATTTACTAAACAGGAACTTGGCTTGTCTCCAAAATAGATCACGTAAGCAGATAAAACGACACATGAACAACTGCCATAAAAACACGGTATATCTAAGGTTTAATTTGGTCTTAATTAGGTCACGAATGATAATTAGTCCATTGGCGTCTCGCAACACCGGGTGATTGCAGGAAAATCAAAGTACATCAGGGTCATGAGCACGTTCTCAAAAGTACGTCAGCCTACTATGAGCCATTGCCAAAAAGATAAGCCACTTGTATGCCCTATACACTCAGTGACACCTTGTCTTGTTCGGGTCACGATTGCCAAATCATGTTGAATAGAATTACTATGTATGTAACTTCACCAATGTTTACCTTTTCAGACCTCTCCTCCTCTATCATCTGACATTTTTTCTTCATCGCCTTCCTGAAGTCATTCACCTCAGGATCCTGAAGACTTTCAAACTCCCCAAGACCTGAAATGAGAACATCATGAAAATCAAATGAAAAGTCAAATCAAAAACACGGGACATAAGCTATGTGATGTTGTCTCATCACAGAAACCCACCATAAAAGTTTCATGGTTCTAGCTAGCAGCATTCAGGAGATACGGCCAAAAGAAGGTTTTCACAAAACGCCCCCTACAGGCCAGAGTGCACAACTAGTAGCACTGTTTTGTTCCAGAGATAGTTTTTAACATAGGGTACCTTTATACCAAGTTTCAAATTTCGAAACCAAGCGATTAAGAAACATGCAAGCCAAGCAGTTTAGAAATGTGCCACCCCTGTTGACGACGACGGACGACACGCCATAAGAAAAGCGCACCTCACAAAGCTGAGCTAAGAATGAGGAATCCATACAATTTTTTACCCTGACATGTCGGTGCTGCAACTGACGACATAAAAAACAGAGCACTGACATTACGCGACAAAAACCCTTTTGACAAAGTGCAACACGGATGTTGAAAAAGGTACAACTGCTCACGGCACCTCCAGATTGCAGAAGTTCAGCAGTTTCCTCATTTGAACTGTTGTGGCATGTATGCTGGGCCAACAGTGATAAAAGGCAGTGCCAGTTGGGATGATGGTGAACTGAAGGAACAGCTCAGGCTTATACCACCAAGTACACTGTTATGTGCAGTAAGGCTATTCCAACTATCAAACATGCTCCCACTACAAACCTTTCCCAATCAAGAAACTGATTTGTGAGTTGACTAGTTTCTCTCCACGGTTTCCTTTCTTCTGAACGACGCGTAGCATCAGATGGAACGGCTGGATATCGATGAGGCGGCGATATTCATCCACAAGCTCTTCCTGGAGGGAAAATTTTTTTTAAATCAAATTTTCAAAAAATCAAAGTACCGGTAATGATATTACATATTTTTACCACATTTTCTTCACTTCTCGTTTTCTCCATGGCTGCGGTTTTCTCCTACATTATTAAATATATTGCACAGTTTGAGAAGAAACTATACATGTACATGATATTCTGAGTTGGCCCTTCAAACAGTACTTTTTAACATGTTTAAGGCCTGACCACCGACCCATGGAATGACTGCCCTAACCTCAATATCAGACTCAGAAACATGTCAAGCAAAACCACCAAGATACATGTGTATAAATTGGATTTCGTTATTTTTCACAATTTGAACCTTTTCGAGGGCTTGCATACATGTTGATGATCCTTAAACCGGATATTAAAATTGGAATATGAGACAAGTGGTAGCCAAACAAAAGAAGCATTTTCTGACAAAAATCCTTTGTTTACACATGATCTATAAAATACGTTCTCAAAAGCTTCATAATGTCAAAAGAAATCCCTGAAAAAACAACCGATATTAGATGGCCTGGATAAATCATTTGCAACTGATATGATCATGGCGCTAGGACAGTACAATGCACAGATTTGGACTGCAGTAGAAAGAAGTGTTGGCCAGGGCCTCTGGTTTACACCTGCATTAGTCCAGCTTAAATTTTTTTTCCATGTATCGCAATAAACTCCTGCCGCAGTTTCATACCGCTATCCACTACGTATCTGCTCTCTGAAACTGCTTCAGTTGATGCCATCCTCAAAGTTGGACTAACTGATGGCGTTAGCTGTCCGATTCAGGGAATCCCTGCTGGGAATGATCTGCCGCGAGTATGAATATACATGTTCATTGTATAATTTGTACACGTATCTTAACCAATCAGAAAGTGTGTTATGGTGGTGTCGGTTAAAACTGTGATTATGGCTTTATGATTGGATCTCTCGTCAAACAGCACATTCTATTGATGATCCTTCACTTTTGGTACCAATATTGCCAGTGTTCAGTGGGGCTATTACTATGACCAACTGAACACTGGGACAAGTGTGTACCGCAACAGAAAGTGTTACTCTCATGTTTTTGCCAAGCAGGAGCACTGGTTTTCTCCTGCTTCAGTGTCAGACAAAATCATCCAACAAACAGCTTATTGTACGTTTTCGGCTACACCCTGTATGTGCATGTAGACCTAATTTTAGCACGCGAGTGAATGTCCTGCTATTCATCTACAAAGGCCTATATCAACTTCCTCCAATCAGGATATAACATGACAGACTTCCTTGATCAAACTTGAACCAAATCTACAAAATTTCTCCGAGAATTAAATCCCGGGCTATTTTACAAGCAAGAGTCAACACTTCACCGTCTGATTTTTCCAATTAAGCAAATAGATCCTTGTAAAATACTTCCAACACAAATGAATATTCTATGAACAAGATGTATTTAGAATCTGCCCCAGGGTAGTAGTCATGTATTTCATATTGATTTCTGTCTCCCTCCCGAGGCATCTGTCAACTGGTTAAGAAAGCGAGGAAGACAACATACCTATATAAATTGACGACAGTGATTTATCTCGTACCTCAAGTAAAATTCCGTGAATGTGATTGGCTCATTTACGTCATGTGACCTTGTGTCATTTCGATATGTCCCCCCGCGGGCGGTCATATCGCGATAATGTTGCCCGCTACCCTGGCTACGTAATGGCGGCCGGTTTTTTACTCGCTCGGTTCGCAAGTTTGAACGGCCATAGAACAAATGCAGTCTCTTCAAACGGAAAAATACCACTCACATTCTTATTTTTTGGAAGTAAACAGTAGCCTTGATGCAAAATGGTCAACTCAAAACGTCCCAAACTCTTGGCTGGGGCCATGCAGTTGGGTCTGCATTGAACCGGGCATTGAACTCAGTCCAGTGAAATTCAACACTCAGCATGACGTGACATTGCGTCGCGTCATTTCCCTGGAGTAGGCCAGTGAATGCACTGTGTATGCATTACGTCACGTCATTTCTTGTCATTAATATTGGCATTTTAATATTTGATATTTTCATAAAAGAAAGTCGTTTTCAATCAGCTAGACTTTCGGTACGAGATAAAAAATGTTGCCCTCAATGTCGGGTGACATACCTCATGTCCCCCCTTTGGGATGATATGTCTCCCTCGCAAAGCCTCGGGAGACATATCATCCCAGCGGGGGGACATTCGGTATGTCACCCGACATTTCGGGCAACATTTTTATAATGCCCGGTAGGTACAAAAGACGCTAGGATCACATGTGGCCTTTTCAACAGAGAAATGACAGAGGTAGAACGAAAAGGACTCCACCACTTACAGTGGGCTGTGAAAGTGACACAATGGAGACTTTAGCCCTTTTACACCGGCCCGGTTGAAACGTGCCGAGCTCGACCCAGACTGAACCCGCCTTGAATTCAAGCAGGATAGGCCCGTTTACACTGCCATAACCAACGAGCTGAGCCCGCCTAGTTGTCAAGGTCACCTGTAAAATGCGCCATTCACCTCCCAGGGGCGGATCCAGGATTTCTGGAAGGGGGGTGCCCCAGAAACTTTGCGGCATCCCTCTTTTGAAAATTTTTTGGGGGCGCCGGATTGCCAAAATGCATTTTCCAGGTATCCGAGGCACAAAAACCCATCACTTTGCCGCAATAATGGGAGGGTGCGCCCGCTGCGCCCACCCTAAATCCGCCACTGCCTCCGCGGTTCCACTCGCCCGCCGGTCATTCCAGTTTACCCGCTCTTCATGAAAAGACTACTAAGTGTGTCACACAATCCAGGTACCAATACCGCCCCTGACATCTTTATACAACATCCAGGTTTTTAGAGGGACATTTCAAATTATAGCGCGCAAGGTGAGATAGTCTCTTTAAGTAAAAAATGCACTTAGTTAACTTATTATTCTTCAGAAAAGTTTCCCTCAGTGAGTTTAAAACAAGGGATGTCCTCATCGGTTCAAATTACGTCAAACGCCCAACGAAAATATACAGAAATCCTCCGTTTTCATCAACGCAAACTAAATATTTAAGTTCAAATCATGCGTGTTTTATTTTACACACCTGTACAAGAGCAGACCAGGTTTTTCACGTAAATTTTCACTTCCTGCGGTATGTTTTTGGTTATTACACGCCAAGGAACTAAGCCAGCGAATGTTGAAGGTTAAAGGTTAATTTGACCTCAAGGCTTGGATATAATTGCCGATAACTGAACCCCGTACCTAGGAATGTGTCGTAGTATCCACATTTTGTTGCGGAACCTTATATATATGTTTATTGTTTGACATAACTTCAACAATGTCCGCCATTGCTGATGTTGTCATCATGCAAAATGCATGGCTGACGTCGCCTGGGAATTGAATCGAAGATTCTCCAATGCGAGTTCGACGCTCGAGCATAGCACCACCGCATCCAAGTGTCCTGTCACAGAAAGTACGTTACGAGGGCTATGAGGAATGATAAGCTTATAGTCCCTTTAAGAGTCATTGTTTTATGAGGAATGGTAAACGCATAGTCCCTTTAACTGAGGTGTTGCGGACATACCTTGACAGCTGTATGGCTGATGCACATGAATATGTAGCACTCCATATCGCTCAGGAATGTGTAGAGGGGGTAATTCTCAGCCTCGGCCCACAGGAGCTGAAATGGAAGAAAACTGTCAAAATTGCATCCTAGCTTCTGTTGGACTTGTGCACCTCTAAAACTCTTTCACATTCGGTTTCACTATAGAGGTTCTTCACGTGACATCACGTCGTTATTTCCATGATGACATGATCCTGCCATATTGGCCGTCAAAATGTCATGACGTCGTGACAGTTTTGACATCGTCGTCAGCCAACATGGCCGATTCTTTTCAGTCTCGATCACTTGACCATTGTGACATCAGTGAAGAACCTCTACATTTATGGGGGATAGAGATCCAACCCACTTATGAACCTGCAAATCCAGCAGAGGAGAGAGTTTGGGGAGATCTTTTACATGATGGAGATGTGAGGTTGATGAACTACACCTAATGTCAGGTGGAACAAGACATCAAGGTGTAGCACCCCATGAAGTGCAGCTGAGAAACATTTTAATTATAATCCAATCCAACAAAAGCTTTTACTAAACGTGACACGTTTGATGTATACAAGGACTCAGTTTGCAGAGTCGCAGGTATAAGAACATCAGGTTAGGTGCGTTGAATGAAATGAAGCTGTATCAAATGTTTTCTGTCATACTCATAGAAAAGATTGAGAAAATCCAGGCACTAAAATATGGTTGCATCTTGCTTTCATTTCAGGAATATTTCTCTTGCTTCTTCCTATTATTGCTGGCGACGCCACGCCAGGAATGTCATTGCTTGCCTGGCCAAGAAAACCTGTCACTTTTACTGTTGGCTTTTGTGCTTCAAAGCCAGTAAGAAGATCAAGGAAGAATCATGTGTAAGCAGATTGCACCATCGTTAGCTAGCTGCTTTCATCACAGCTACATCCAACATGCTTCGACTTTTAACCATTGATTCCTGCAGTTCCAACTGTACAGTAATTTCTAAGATAACATCTGATCTCAAAAAGTTCTACCGTTAAATATAGATACATTACATCATGTTGCTACACCAGACTATCAGTAATTAGATAATTCTATCGATTGCTGCATCATGTTTATCTGACTTAGTTCTCATTCCTCTCAGATTCCTGTGTTCAGTATGCAACCGACCCTCCATAACAGACACCTCTGCCAGGAGGACACCACTCTATAAAGGGCACCAATACTGTCCAAATCAGCCATTTCAGTTCATGTTGACCTCTACAATTAGGCCACTTCTCAAATCAGGACAGAATTTGCCAGGTACACAGGTGTATGTTGTAGAGGGGTTCTGTAAGAATTTGTCTGTGATTTAACTTCTGATGTTAAAGGGAGAGAGAGCAAGCATTAGCAAATGAACTGCAATGTCTTTGCAAGCACACAAAGCCAAACCATACAAAACCTTCCTTACCGGACACCTCAGCTACGAGGACAGCTCTCGTTGTGGACGGTAGAGTTAGGCCCCAAAAGAAAAAACGACAGGGAGAGCTCTAATGTATTCAGATGGAGCGCAGTACATTTTACACTACGGCTGACGTCGTGACGTTGTGCACTGACGTCGAGAATCACGGCGATGATTTGCGTTTTTCAAATTCAATACAGTGGGGCTTTAACCACTTCCAATGCAGGGATCTTAGCGCTGCACATTCGTAACGTCCTCTTAAACCATTGTTCAATGGCTGACACACAATAACTCCTGGAATGTTACAAATTCTTAACTTCTAAGAGAGCTTTGTGAGTAAGGCCCCAGCCTTGTAATTGTGTATTTACGTTAGAAAATGGTGGGTATTTGATAGGCTGTTTGATTCCGTAGTCATGGAAGACCAACTCGAGCTTCGGGGCTTCGTCCTTCACAGGGTTGTCCTCGACGGTACCTGTAACAGACAATGAAAGGATAGGATATCCCAAGGGTTAAACTAGATGAAGATACAACAGTGAGATGTACATGCACAGCACAGAAAACAGCAGAGCTTTTCATCACATGGCAAAGGTCTATCCCAATGGCAGAGAGGTTGCTCAAATGGCCTAGGGGTAGCTCAAATGACCAAGGCGTAGCTGAAATGGCGGAGGGTACCAGTAGCTCGAATGGCCAAGAGTTGGCTAAGATACGTAGCTGAAGTAAAAACAGTGATGTGTACAAACCTATTGGATTGACGATGTCCTCCAAGGCTTCGTCTTCTGTGAACGGCCACATGTTGAACTCAGCTGCCCCGGTCCGTAACATGTACTTGTAGTCGAATATAGTCGTGTTAAGCCAAGCAATTGGTAAAATTTCCTGCAGAAAGAGAAGAATGTCAGTGCGAATGGCTGGCGATGATACCCTGTGGATGTGGGGCCACTTAAGTTGTTGATGAATCCATGTGGATGTGGGTCCAATTGTTGATGAAAACAAGTGGATGTGGGGCCACTTAAGTTGTTGATAAAACAATGTGGATGTGGGGCCACTTAAGTTGTTGATGAAACCATGCGGATGTGGCACCACTTAAGTTGCTGATGAAACCATGCCAATCAAGTGGAACAAGGATAGCTGATTGATGGCGGGGGGGGTATGTAACTCACTTGTTTTAGTTTTCCATCTTTGACCTTGACGGTTTTCCCGCCAGCACCTTTCGTCATCTTCTTGTCGTATCTTGTGTAAAGAGTAAAGCACAGCCGCGCCATTCTTGGCAAATCGGCGACGGCCAAGTTGAAATTGGCCGAGGTGTTCCACACGGCCTCACCATCCATTAGGTTGGCAGATTTCGTGTTGTCCATGTCAGCTAGTGATTCGCCGCCGTGGAAGATACCGACACGAAGTCTGAGCTGTAAAAGGAAAATGCGTTCAGGAATCGAAACAATAGGTAGGCTAAAAGACCTGTGCCGAGTTTCATACCAACAGTGGGATTTGAATCTGGGAGCCCATGACCAGACCAGTGCTGCCCCAGTCTTATTTTACAGTTTCTGAAAAATTTCCATGTTAATAGTTTCCTAAGAGAGAGGGCTAATTTCTACAACAGGAAGAGTCCCGATAGCCTAGTTGTTATCACGTCCACTTAGCAAGCGGCAGGTCCCGGGTTCAAATCCAGACCTGGCCATATGGGATTAATCATCCCCGGCTCTTCACGTCCGTCGCAGTAAACCATGATGCCTTGTACCTTGTGCCTTTGCAAGGGCAAGTAAAAGACCCCATCCAAGTGAGGAACATGAGTAGCTTGAGATGGCCTTTTCCATGCTTAACCAGAACCAATAATGCTTTGGCTTCAGNGATAGATTTGAACAGTCTTATCAAGCATGCATAAACGAGGTTGCCTAAAGGTCAAAGGTTATGTCGGCTGCCACGAGTAGAAAACCTAATGCATACAGTGGCATTGTAAAGGACACAGGTATTCAAACCACGGACCTTATGACTGCTAGCCAGAAACCTGAGCCACTAGACCACTGCAGCTCCTGATGACAACTCAAAATAATACTTACTGTAAAATGTTTCAGTTTATGGTCCCCAACAATGAACACCTCCTCCCCCACAACTTTCAGGCAGTAATTATCAACCTCGTCCTCTGGGATACCGGTTGTAATAGTCCGTTTCCTCAACACGGTTTGTATGAGATCCTTTGGAGTTTTATCCGGGGCAATCCGTCTCGTATACGTGATTCCCAACTTTGGTAGGCTGACACTGATCAGTAAATCCTTATTTAAACGTGCGTGGACTGTGTTCTCGCAGATCAACGGAGGCCAGAAATACATAACTTGTTCCAACCAGCTCTGAAAGAAATGAAAATATTGCATTTCTGTGGGATAGGTTTTGCCAACTAGTCGAGGGTTTGCCCATTTCAGCTGATTTTGCTGCAATTTTACATGAACTGTTCCCAAAGTTGGAAATCCAGGCCTTTCCGTTTGACGGGCGCGAAAACGCATGTGCTTCGCAAACAATAGAATTTCTATTTTTTGCGAGGCACATGCATTTTCGCGCCCGTCAAACGGAAAGGCCTGGAAATCTAGGCCTAGGCCTATGCTACAGTAGTGCAGTCAGGACATACAGGGAGTCCGTGCCAATCCGTTTTCAGGCCCATATCATTGAGGCCCGCATGTGTTGGCCCGTTTTCACTACATCGGATTCCACCATGGTTTGCGGCGAGCGGAGTGGTTTTCACAGGCATTGGGATAAATAACACAACATGTATTGTTAAACCATCGAAGGATTATCCAAAACCCTGTGTAAACCGCACCACTTGCCGCAAACCATGGTGTAATCTGCTGCCGTGGAAACGGGCCTTTACCTGCATGATTTGGCTACTGTATTAAAATGCCAACCCAGTTCAACCATATAAACCCCGACTGACTCATTAAAAATTCCTCCAAAGTTATTGTACCAAATTTGTCCTCATTCGAACAAAGAGACTGAAACTCGATTTCTCAGTTGTCATGGCAACCATGATCCTCTCATTGACAGCCTTTTATGTTTGCATTAATTTCCTGTCACTTATGAACAAACAATCGCATGATTCTATTAATTGGTTAGCAACTCTTCAACAACGTTCAATGATGCACTTCAGATAACTTAACTTGTTCAAATTATGAGATAAACCAGTTTCATTTTTATCACTTTATCAATTATCTCCTTGAAAATCCTCATGATATCAAAGGCAGACAAAAAATTCTCCGGGTAGGTTGACGTCGTGGGAATTTTTGTGATTCTTCCCATTTTGAAAATTAAAGGAGCCCGGTATTGCTACTTTTTCTCAACATTTGGCGCCACTCTCCAACCCCAGGGGCTAACTACATTGTTGGTGAATGGACCCGATTTACTACGTACATTTTGTAATGGATTTTTTGTAGTTTGTGTTGCTGCCACTAGGTGGCTCCTTCTACGTCGGCTGTCAAAATACCGATAAGATATCACATACCATGCCCCTTTAAAATTTCAGAATCTCAACTTTCAATGAAGCTGGCTTGCATCAGGAGAACACCTCTTTTTTGGCCTGACAGATGCTGTCCTTAATTTGAGAGGTGTCCTGATTACAGAGGTCAAAATGTACCGGGGGAGGGGGGTATGAGTAATACAAAACTGAACATTGATTTCCATATTAGAGAAGTATCCCTCTTGAGCTGTCCACAAAGAGAGGTTCCAAGTGGACTTGACTGCTCCTTGAAATACAGAAGGACCCCTCTATTAAAGGACCACAGTATTGCTTCCCAATCCTACGTTACACCTACCCGCGTTAAGGGAGACCTCTATTGACGACTTGGTAAACTACGCATGCTACTACGTGCATTGTAGTGTAATCATACATTCTCCAACACTGGGGCGAAAGGCTTAACTACAGTATTGGAGAATGGTGTCGGTGGCGCCGGCTGTTGACAGAAAGTGGCAATACCGTGGTGCTTTTTAGGACACCTTTTGACTGACATTGCTCTCATCAACTGAAAGGTGTCCTAAATTCAGCGGTCAGAAGGTATATATAGACAAAATCTGGGGCTGAACTTCAGCGTTCTTAATAGAGAGGTGTCCTCCCAGCAGAGGTGCCCGTTAAGGGAGGTTCGACTGTACTTAAAGAAACACAAAACAAGGAATTTGATACCATTAACTGGGAAATCAAATCCTGTAATGAAATTTCAAGTAAAAGGGATTATCAGTTTTGGCAGGAAATTGGATGACGATGCACGCGTGTGATTCCTGTTGTGTGGAAATGACAAACACAAAACCAGTCAAGAGCTGCTGAGTGAGCTTTATAAATTTGGATCAGCAATTTCGAAAATTAACAACTAGAAATTGACTTGCGAGTCAATTTGAAGACAGCCTTTGAAAATTCACTGAATGAATTTTGTAAATAGGCCTATGTTAGGGCAATGTAAACTGATGATATTGGGACTGAACATGCGTCATTTACAGTGTAGGCCTACATTTATGATGTCTAGATGTACATGGTTTTACAGTGCGATTGTGTGTTTCGCGGCAGCCAAGAGCAGGAGGTTATTGTTTTCAAAGTCAGGCCTACTAAATTTCACAATTGGTAAACTTGTCGGGTCATGATGATTTAAATGTTATTGATTTCAGACAAATGTGCGTGTCATTTTTCGCGAAATACGGGTAGGCCTACATCATGGCACCGGACCAAATTCATTTCGATCTCTGATTGGCCAGAGGACCTGAAACGTGGTGCGCGTGGCGTCACAGTTTGATCCGAGATGAGATGACGTCAGCGAAAACCCCGCTGCGGCGAGTGACGCTGCAGCGTCATGCTCGACGTCGTGGTGACGCTGCGTTCTTAGGCCCGACGTCATGGGTTGTTGACGTCATGGGCAAAGGTAAAATGCGTTAGGACAACAGACTTCATCTAATTAAACAGTTCATTGTTGGCGGATGACCCCCAAAATCAATAGGTTTCCGTGTAACATGCATATCCACAACTCCTGAAAGTTTCATCGCGATACGTGGCGTATTTTTTGAGTTATCCTGCCGAAACCACAGATTGGACGGAGAGAGAGAGAGATCGAGAGAGAGAAATCCAGTGAAACCAATGAAGACCGCCACCTTGTGAGGTGGTGGCGGTCTTAAATACGGTGGAACCTCTTTTAACGGACACCTCTGCCAGGAGGACACCTCTCTAATCAGGACACCAATGTTCAGTCCCAAACTGGTCATTTCTATTCATTTCAACCTCTGTAATCAGGACACCTCTCAATTAAGGACAGCATCTGTCAGTCCCAAAGGTGTCCTTAATAGAGAGGTTCCACTGTACATCATGTAGTAGTTCAACAACATTGTCAATAGAGGTCTCCCTTAACGCAGGTAGAACGAATACTGTGCCCCTTTAAGTGCCTGTCACTAAGGAGGTCATGGGTTCGATCCCCTCCCCAGCTTTATGTGGTAGATAGAGCGATCTAGCCTCACTGCTTTTTCTCTCAGGGCCCCCAGTTTCCTCCTACATTAAACATACCTTGCATTTAAGACACATAAGTCCTGTTTCATACAATTTGAAAACAACACGATTGTAAATTTTCATCTTATCAATTTACTAAACAGGAACTTGGCTTGTCTCCAAAATAGATCACGTAATAGATAAAATAAAACGACACATGAACAACTGCCATAAAAACACTAAGGTTTAATTTGGTCTTAATTAGGTCACGAATGATAATTAGTCCATTGGTGTCTCGCAACACGGGGTGATTGCAGGAAAATCAAAGTACATCAGGGTCATGAGCACGTTCTCAAAAGTACGTCAGCCTACTATGAGCCATTGCCAAAAAGATAAGCCACTTGTATGCCCTATACACTCAGTGACACCATGTCTTGTTCGGGTCATGATTGCCAAATCATGTTGAATAGAATTACAATGTATGTAACTTCACCAATGTTTACCTTTTCAGACCTCTCCTCCTCTATCATCTGACATTTTTTCTTCATTGCCTTCCTGAAGTCATTCACCTCGGGATCCTGAAGACTTTCAAACTCCCCAAGACCTGAAATGAGAACATCATATGAAATGTGGATCAAATCAGAAACCTGGAATTTATGTGATGTTGTCTCACTAGAGGAACCCACCATAAAATTTTCATGGTTCTAGCTATCAGCATTCAGGAGATATGGCCAAAAGAAGGTTTTCACAAAACGCCCCCTACAGGCCAGAGTGTACAACTAATAGCACTGTTTTGTTCCAGAGATAGTTTTTAACATAGGGTACCTTGTTTATACCAAGTTTCAAGTTTCGAAACCAAGCGGTAAAGAAACTTGCAAGCCAAGCAGTTTAGAAATGTGCCACCCCTGTTGTTGACGACGACGGACGACACGCCATAAGAAAAGCTCACCTCACAGAGCTGAGCTAAGAATGAGGAATCCATACAATTTTTTACCCTGACAGGTCGGCACTGCGACTGACGACATAAAAAACAGAGCACTGACATTACGCCACGAAGCCCTTTCGACAAAGTACAACACGGATGAGATGTCGAAAAAGGTACAACTGCTCACGGTACCCCCAGATTGCAGAAATTCAGCAGTTTCCTCATTTGAACCGTTCATATGGCATGTATGCTGGGCCAACAGTGGTAAAAGGCAGTGTCTCCAGTGGGATGATGGTGAACTGAGGGAACAGCTCTGGCTTATACCGCCAAGTACACTGTTATGTGCAGTAAATCTATTCCAACTATCAAACGTTCTCCCACTACAAACCTTTCCCAATCAAGAAACTGATTTGTGAGTTGACTAGTTTCTCTCCGCGGTTTCCTTTCTTCTGAACGACGCGTAGCATCAGATGGAACGGCTGGATATCGATGAGGCGGCGATATTCATCCACAAGCTCTTCCTGGAGGGAAAATTTTTAAAAAATCAAATTTTCAAAAAATCAAAGTACCGGCAATGATATACATATTTTTACCACATTTTCTTCACTTCTCGTTTTCTCCATGGCTGCGGTTTTCTCCTACATTACCAAATATAGCAGTTTGATAAGAAACTATACATGTACTGAGTTGGCTCTTCAAACAGTCCATTTTGAGGCCTGACCACCCCCACCCACCCATGGAATGACTGCAACCTCAATATCAGACTCAGAAACATGTCAAGCAAAACCACCAAGATACATTTGTAATTGGATTTCGTTGTTTTTCACAACTTGAACCTTTTCGAGGGCTTGCATACATGTTGATGATCCTTAAACCGGATATTAAAATTGGAATATGAGACAAGTGGTAGCCAAACAAAAGAAGCATTTTCTGACTAAAATCCTTTGTTTACACATGATCTATAAAATACGTTCTCAAAAGCTTCATAATGTCAAAAGAAATCCCTGAAAAAACAACCGATATTAGATGACCTGGATAAATCATTCGCAATGATCATGGCGCTAGGACAGTTCAATGCACAGATTTGGATCAGTAGAAATAGAAGTGTTGGCCGGGGCGTCTGGTTTCCACCTGCATTAGTCCGGCTTAAATTGTTTTTCCGTGTACTGCAATAAACTCCTGCCGCAGTTTCACACCGCTATCCACTACGTATCTGCGCTCTGAAACTGCTTCAGTTGATGCCATCCTCAAAGTTGGACTAACTGATGGCGTTAGCTGTCCGATTCAGGGAATCCCTGCTGGGAATGATCTGCCGCGAGTATGAATGTTCATTGTATAATTCGTACACGTATCTTAACCAATCAGAAAGTGTGTTATGGTGGTGTCGGTTAAAACTGTGATTATGGCTTTATGATTGGATCCCTCGTCAAACAGCGCCATCTATTGACGATCCTTCACTTTTGGCGCCAATCATACCAGTGTTTATTGGGGCAATTACCTATGACCAACTGAACACTGCGACGAGTGTAGTACTGCAACAGAAAGTGTTACTCTCATGTTTTTGCCAAGCAGGAACACTGGTTTCCCCCTGCTTCAGTGTCAGACAAAATCATCCAACAAACAGCTTACTGTACGTTTTCGGCTACACCCTGTATGTGCATGTAGACCTAATTTTAGCACGCGAGTGAATGTCCTGCTATTCATCTACAAAGGCCTATATCAACTTCCTCTAATCAGGATATAACATGACAGACTTCCTTGATCAAACTTGAACCAAATCTACAAAATTTCTCAGAGAATTAAATCCCGAGCTCTTTTACAAGCAAGAGTCAACACTTCACCGTCTGATTTTTCCAATTAAGCAAATAGATCCTTGTAAAATACTTTCAACACAAATGAATATTCTATGAACAAGATGTATTTAGAATCTGCCCCAGGGTAGTCATGTATTTCATATTGATTTCTGTCTCCCTCCCGAGGCATCTGTCAATTTGTTAAGAAAACGAGGAAGACAACATACCTATATAAATTGACGACAGTGATTTATGCCCGGTAGGTACAAAAGACGCTGGGATCACATGTGGCCTTTTCAACAGAGAAATGACAGAGGTAGAATGAAAAGGACTACATCACTTACAGTGGGCTGTGAAAGTGACACAACGGAGACTTTAGCCCTTTTTACACCAGCCCGGTTGAAGCGTGCCGAGCTCGACCCAGACTGAACCGCTTTGAATTCAAGCAGGATAGGCCAGTTTACACTGCCATAACCAATGAGCTGAGCCCGCCTAGTTGTCAAGGTCACCTGTAAAATGTGCCAGTCACCTCTCAGGGGCGGATCCAGAAAGGGGCGCGCCAGCAAATTTTCAAGAAAGGGATGCCAAAATGTGTTTTCCATCTGAGGCACAAAAAACCGATCACTATGCCGCAAGGGGGCGCATGCCCGCTGCGCCAGCCTAAATCCGCCACTGCCTCCACGGTTCCTTCCACTCGATCGCCGGTCATTCCAGTTTACCCGCTCTTCATGAAAAGACTACTAAGTGTGTCACACAATCCAGGTACCAGTACCGCCCCTGACATCTTTATAAATACAACATCCAGGTTTTTAGAGGGACGTTTTGAATTATAGCGCGTAAGGTGAGATAGTCTCTTTAAGTAAAAAATGCACTTAGTTAACTTATTATTCTTCAGAAAAGTTTCCCTCAGTGAGTTTAAAACAAGGGATGTCCTCATCGGTTCAAATTACGTCAAACACCCAATGAAAATATACAGAAATCCTCCGTTTTCATCAACGCAAACTAAATATTTAAGTTCAAATCATGCGTGTTTTATTTTACACACCTGTACAAGATCAGACCAGGTTTTTCACGTAAATTTTCACTTCCTGCAGTTTGTTGTTGGTTATTACATGCCAAGGAACTAAGCCAGCGAATGTTGAAGGTTAAAGCTTAATTTGACCTCAAGGCTTGGATATAATTGCGGATAACTAACCTCGTACCTAGGAATGTGTCGTAGTATCCACATTTTGTTGCGGAACCTTATTCATATATTTATTGTTTGACATAACTTCAACAATGTCCGCCATTGCTGATGTTGTCATCATGCAAAATGCATCGCTGAGTTGACATGGCTGACGTCGCCTGGGAATTGAACCGAAGACTCTCCAATGCGAGTTCGACGATCGAGCACCGCACCACCGCACAAAAGTATCCTGTCTCAGAAAGTACGTGATGAGGCTATGAGGAATGATAAGCTTATAGTCCCTTTAAGAGTCATTGTTTTATGAGGAATGATAAATGCATCTATAGTCCCTTTAACTGGTGTGTACATACCTTGACAGCTGTATGGCTGATGCACATGAATATGTAGCACTCCATATCGCTCAGGAATGTGTAGAGGGGGTAATTCTCAGCCTCGGCCCACAGGAGCTGAAATGGAAGAAAATTGTCAAAATTGCATCCTAGCTTCTGTTGGACTTGTGGACCTCTAAGGGTCGTATTTTAGAACGTTCCCTAAAGTTAACGTCGACCTTAAGTCTATTGTAAAACCATCGAGAACAATAGATTTAAGGTGGACCTTAATGTTAAGGCACGTTCTAAAATACGGCCCTAAAACTCTTTCACGTTCGGTTTCACTGTGATGACACGATCCTGCCATACTGGCCGTCAAAATGTCATGACAGTTTGACATTGTTGTCAGCCAACATGGCCGATTCTTTTCAGTCTCGATCACTTGACCATTGTGACATCAGTGAAGAACCTCTACATGGGGGATAGAGATCCAACCCACTTACATGTATGAACCTGCAAATCCAGCAGAGGAGAGAGTTTGGGGAGATCTTTTACATGATGGAGATGTGAGGTTGATGAACTACACCTAATGTCAGGTGGAACAAGACATCAAGGTGTAGCACCCCATGAAGTGCAGCTGAGAAACATTTTAATTATAATCCAATCCAACAAAAGCTTTTACTAAACGTGACACGTTTGATGCATACAAGGACTCAGTTTGCAGAGTCGCAGGTATAAGAACATCAGGTTAGGTGCGTTCAATGAAATGAAGCTGTATCAAATGTTTTCTGTCATACTCATAGAAAAGATTGAGAAAATCCAGGCACTAAAATATGGGTGCATCTTGCTTTCATTTCAGGAATATTTCTCTTGCTTCTTCCTATTATTGCTGGCGACGCCACGCCAGGAATGTCATTGCTTGCCTGGCCAAGAAAACCTGTCACTTTTACTGTTGGCTTTTGTGCTTCAAAGCCAGTAAGAAGATCAAGGAAGAATCATGTGTAAGCAGATTGCACCAGCGTTAGCTAGCTGCTTTCATCACAGCTAACATCCAACATGCTTCAACTTTTAACCATTGATTCCAACTGTACAGTAATTTCTAAGGGTAGTATGTAAACATTGAAACGTTTCAAAAGAAACGAGCCAAATGAAACGACCCAAAAGTTTTTAAAAATACGAAAAATCATAACAAAAATACCAAAAACCTATATTATTTTACACTGTTTGAATAGAGGAATGTAGATGACCCGATGCCTTCATGATTTTTATCATCATTTTAGCTTTTTCTGCAATTTCTTAGCCAGATTTAGGCTACACTGCGAGGAACGCTGTCACATTTTCCTCTCGCCAACCTCGCACCCCTCATAATGGAATGATCGGAGTACGGTAATTGGTTGGAATGCTCATGGCTTATTATCTATTCACAACTCGCATGCACGTTGTGTTACAAACTTTGCCCAATATCAAAAACGATATATTTTGAAGACGTTTTGAGGCCTCACACAAATTCCTCACAGAAAGTAACTATGGCGAGTGACATATAGAGGAAGTACATGATAAAAGGTATTAATAATCACACAGAGAATTTCTGAAGCGACGACTTCCATATTTGGGGTCGGAGACCTTGAACATTGAATGAGGGAAGCATGGTGTCATCTAAACAATAACAACACGTGTGTTTTGAACGGGAGACGTGTGTTTTGAGACATTTTAATGCTATTATGCCATGAAAGTGCCAAAAATGAACTGGAAATAATAAAATTACACCGTTTCTGCCATGCAACTTCAGATTTAGCATGTTTTTTGGGTCGTTTCATTTGGCTCGTTTCTTTTGAAACGTTTCAATGTTTACATACTACCATTTCTAAGATAACATCTGATCTCAAAAAGTTCTACCGTTGAATATAGATACATTACATCATGTTGCTACACCAGACTATCAGTAATTAGATAATTCTATCGATTGCTGCATCATGTTTATCTGACTTAGTTCTCATTCCTCTCAGATTCCTGTGTTCAGTATGCTACCGACCCTCCATAACAGACACCTCTGCCAGGAGGACACCACTCTATAAAGAACACCAAAATACTGTCCAAATCAGCCATTTCAGTTCATGTTGACATCTACAATTAGGCCACTTCTCAAATCAGGACAGAATTTGCCAGGTACACAGCTGTATGTTGTAGAGGGGTTCTGTAAGGATTTGTCTGTGCTTTAACTTCTGATGTTAAAGGGAGAGAGAGCAAGCATTAGCAAATGAACTGCAAGTGCAATGTCTTTGCTAGCACACAAAGCCAAACCATACAAAACCTTCCTTACCGGACACCTCAGCTACGAGGACAGCTCTCGTTGTGGACGGTAGAGTTAGGCCCCAAATTAGTCACATCTGCTCATTTGGACCTGTGTGTACCGAGGACACCTCTTAATTATGGACAGCACCAAGTCGCAAAGGTGTCCTTAATATTGAGGTTCCACATTATACGGATAAGGTCAGTTGTATGCCATTTCACGGTTAGCCTATATCTAGGAACTTTGTGAAAAGGGCACTTTTCATTCGGGATATTTCTAACGGCAACGGAATTTGGGAAGCTTGCCACTTAAAAAAGTCTCCATAACTCCAGTCAGCAGCCAATTTAAGTCAGTTTCTAAGGTGATATGACCAAAAGGGACCATGAAATTAGGGTCTGGGGACACTGGGACCTGGACCTAAAAAATCTTTTTTAGGCGTAAGGTGCCCTGGGGGGGTTAAAAGGGGCACAGCGGCACCCCATTTTAGGGCACGGCGCAGGGCCTCTCTATAATGGCCTAGGTAATCCTGAATCTTGCTCTTACCTTCTTGAGTTCGATGAGGTTCGTGTCCCGTTGCACCGTCAATGGAATGAGGATGCCATTCGGTAAGAGACAATCGACAACGATGTTGGAGGATAGAGGATGTTTCAGGGACCACACCTCGGCCTGGAACACGTCTACCGCGGTGGGCGGCATGATCAGACCTGGAAAGAGAAGCAATGCATGAGAAAAAGTTTAGGATTCAGAGAGAAGACTGAAGTTTGAAATAGGACGATCCCAAAAGAAGACAGCTCGGCAGTTCAGAATTGTGGAAAATAATGTCAAGTGGGGCAAAGGTTATAAAGTAAAGTTTGGGTTTAATAGTCTGATATCAACGAACGGTATACATGTAGGTTCTCATCCGACTTTACACTTTAACCCCAGTCTATCCTGAAACCTTTCAGTAGAACTCTGATGAGCTGCTTATTCAGTGCTACAATCTGAGCATTTCCGACCGGTACCCATCGCATTTATACACCTGGGTGGAAAGAGGCCAGTGAGGTAAAGAGACTTGCCCAAAGTCTCACGCCACAGTGCGATTTGAACCCGGGACCTCTGACTGCTAATCGGAGACTCGAACTACACGACCGTGGTTCCCTTGTGCCACACCCAAAAAAGCTGCGCGCTCCCAATACTCATGACATTTGTGTGCAGTCATGAAGGGAATGAATGCTACGTTTAACACTCATTACTTCATGATGTCATGAGAAAAGTCACGGGGAAGTGGGAGATGGACGTCATTAGCAGCCATATGAATGTTTTCTAACAACCATGAAGTGATTTTTGGACGAGGGACTCACCAAAAGGATCAGTCGCCTGTTGCAACCTCATCATTAAAATCCAACACTTCTCTGTAAATTGATTTTGTGGCGTCCCACACGGAGAATCCAAACATGTGGGAAACGTTTGTAGATGCATCCATTCAGCATGAATTTGACGTTAAATCCTGCAACTATTCCTCATTTGTGAAGCGATAATATTCACTCTTAATCTCAAAGTGAAAGTTTACAGTCATACAATTATGACAATGATACCCGATAGCTTGCTCCGTTTGTTAAGACAGTACCGGTACTTTGACTCAGGGACAAAAACTGAATGTTCATTGAAAGTCATTTTTGTCAAATGTTAAGTCAACCTCTCAGAGACAGACATCTCTCCTACAAATGTAAGTGAATACATGTAGCAAAGAACACAATATGGTTGAGTTACAACAGAAATCAAAAGGAATTACTGCCTTGGGCTCCTTTCACGTGACATACTGCCTGTGGACATCATGATGGAGTTCAGACATACCGGTGAAAATACTTCAAAGCCAATTTCAGTTTCAGATGAAATTAACAACAGTTTTGTACTCGGTCACAAGTAGTCCGACGATATTCCCGGATATTTCTTCATGAACACAGATAAAGATAGATGTCCTTGAGGATAGAAAATGGCAACACAAACCACAATGTAAAGTCCCCCAGACAAAATGAAGCCGGTACTGATAGTCCTTTAGAATATTACTCCTCTCTTATCTATTTCTGCTAGTACTAGAAACTACTCCACGATTCTCCACATAATGACTGACTGTATGAGTGGGCTTCGTAGCCAATCAGCTGTTAGTGTTAGAACATCAGCAATGCTGATGTATTGACGAGGAGGTTCTTCAGAAATCGCTCGACATGTCTGAGTGGGAAGGTAACATTTGAGAGATGGTGATTTTAGCCAGTTTGACCTGAAACTAAACCGTTCTTCAGGTAAAAACAGAAAAATAGACAAGAGAGTTTTTATTTACCTGTTGGAGCCGGCTTTTGTTTGTGAGACTATTGTGGCGTTGTCTGAATGACTCAGAGCAGTATTACAAGGATCCCACGATTGGCTGAACTATACTTTTAGTAAATTGTTTGTTACTGGACAAGTTGTAAACACATGACTAAAGGGTAACATCCTGTTTTTACGGGGTTTTCACACAAACATAGTTAAGACTAAGGGTCGTATGCACGGGTCGGACTTTAGCCTAAAGTATAGCTTTTAAGTTAGACTTCCTCTTTACTTGAAGCATTGAGAAAAGTCATACTTTAATGAAAGTGTGGCTGAAGACCGACCTATGCCTATATGTTTGTCATTTCTACTGCCTCACAAATTCTTTTGCAATTTCGACTTTGTTATTATTTGCTGTTTTTACTTCATCACAAATTCCTTTGCCGTCTTCTGCTTTTTCATAATTTCTTAAATTGCAATTTCGACTTCCATGTACCGGTACATGTACTTCAACACCTTTACTTTTGCAACTTCGATCTTGAATATTGGGTTAGGCCTACATCGGGTTAATATCATTCAAACATACATGTACATGTACTTAATTTTATCTTGGAGGAATTATAGTATAATTCGGAGGAATTATAGTATAATTCCTCCAAGATTTTATCATACCTTTTAAAGATATTTTTTAGAGCAATTCCTCCTATAGGCATAATGTACAGTTGTACGGGGTTCATCAAAGTTCACACACACTTCACAAAGCTCAATCAGCAATTGAGTCCAATCCTCCCATAGCAGGGTTTTGGTCTTGTTCCTCTTCATACATGTACTTGCTGTGAGTGGATGAAGAGGCACGAGGTAAAACCCCGTGGTTGGAGGATGAGACTCCATGAATCCACATGACACAGTACCCTACCTTCCAGGCTATATGGATAGTTGTACACGTTTACATGTAAATGTCATGTGGGCCTGGGGCACTCTTGAAAGCTTCCTGGATGGTGATATTTAATATGTTATGTATCTGGGACAGATACATGATTTGTGAGACAAAGCTATCAGTTTAATCCACTGAGTGATACACCCAGATTTGCAGTCCAGACCAAACGCCTGATCAGGCCATGGCTTCATCAGGCTACATGTACCTCTCCTGATGAGGCAATATCGGTAGCTTGATGAGGCAACCATCTCAAGAATCAGAAAGAAACAAGGAAGAAACAAAGTGGCCGCAAACGAAACAAAATGTCATACGACTAAAAGCATGTGTTTATACCATACTTTGATCTCACCGTGCAATTCTCTTATCTACAGTGGAATTATGACGTAATCAGTGTGTCAAATCAAAAAGGTGTTTTCCATTAGCAGAAGCTGGAGAATACCAGGATGTAGCCTCATCAAGCTACCTGCAATAGAGTGTTTGCACCGGTGGCCATGTTGGAGGTATGAACAAAAGAATTTGTCACCAGTCACGGTCTACGGAGATTAACTTCGATTGTTTTGGAAGTCTGTTCTTTTGTTGTATGCCTCCAACATGGCCGCTGTGACGTCACATGCAAACACTCTATATGGCGGACGTTGCCTGATGAAGCCATCTGATGGAAAATCTGTTAAAAAACACCAACACAAGTTTGAATGAAAATACTTTTGTTACTGGTTGCTTTTAAATAGTGGATCACATGCTTTAGACTGAAAATCTTGAAGAAAAAAACATAAAAGAAAAAACAACAGGAAATTATCCACATGGCTTCATCAGGCTACCTTGCCTGATCAGGAGATGGCCTGATCAAGCGTTTGGTCTCGACTGTTTGAAAACAGCTACACCAACACTAAATGCCTCCCCCCCCCCCAAGTAAAATGATGGGGAGGACTCAATATGGCTTAAAGCCAGAAGACTAAAAAATGACATGCTGCACCACACTGTACTGTGCACAGGTGGAGTTCGACATACGCAGTCACAGGCCCCTAGCCTAGGCCTTAGCTGCTAGCTTAGGCCTAGCTAGCCTAGGCCTAGGCTACCACTATAAAATCACTGAATCATTGAACACTTACCAGCAAAATCAATGTCGTTCACTGGCCTGTATCACTACGACTCGATTATCATAGTTGGCAGCGACAACATCAAGAAGATTGATAACTCCTTTAGGGAAAATACCAACTTTTTCTTCACTTGAAAAGTTTTCAGGAAGTGAAACCGAAGAGCATTTATTTTAAATCCGTCCGCGTGAAAAGTAGTGCCCAATACCTGTTTATCTTTTGAGAAAGGCGAAAAATTACACATATTTTACATTATTCGTGATTGGTATTGTCATCTTAGTTTAATAATCTTATGTTTGCCTTTCAATAAAAAGAACTTGAAACTTTTTTATTCTGATTATATCACTCCGCCTTTTACTGGTTCCTTAACGATCCGACGGTGGCGCTGACTGATGATTCATGTCGGAGGCCAGGTAGGGGCCAGAGTGTCCACCACCGTCTTTAAATAGAACAGTGACGTCATCACTGGGAACGCCGTATCCAAAGCAAAAGCGAGATAAGTGCAAAACGCGAAATGACTTCACAACGTTGTCAAACATGTCTGTAGAAAATTTATTCAAATGTAGGCCTACTTGTATTTTCCCTGAACTGAACATGCCCCAAGCGAAGATGACCCCAAGTATCTGCATGTGGATGCATTTATCATTTAGGGCCTATGCTATTCCATTACCTCCTTATAGGACTTAGCAAGAAGTCAATCNAGCGAGATAAGTGCAAAACGCGAAATGACTTCACAACGTTGTCAAACATGTCTGTAGAAAATTTATTCAAATGTAGGCCTACTTGTATTTTCCCTGAACTGAACATGCCCCAAGCGAAGATGACCCCAAGTATCTGCATGTGGATGCATTTATCATTTAGGGCCTATGCTATTCCATTACCTCCTTATAGGACTTAGCAAGAAGTCAATCTCCAGAATTCACGAATTTTCTACCCCAACCAGGGTCTTTTTCAAGTGGAACTTTACAATCGGAAACTCTAGAAAAGACTGAGCTGAAACCCGAATGTGGAACTTATAACCTGTGTAGGGGAGCTGAGGAGCTCCAACTGAGAAGGCTCTGTCACCGACTGACATGGCATTGGCCTTGGGAATCGACAAATTGCAGAGACGACTCTCAATTACATCTTTCAGATCCTTAATACCTAACTAATTTTGAATGACGATGCCTCTTACTGAATCCACAAATTCGCTTTAAGACTTCACCCTGGAAGGAATTTAACAATTTATAATCAGATGAGGTTAACTTGAGACATTCCATCCTATACAGTAAAATCGGTTGGATGGCGCTATTAAACAAAAAGCTCTTAGCCTGGGAGGACAATCCCGGGTAAGAAAAACCTTTTGAGGCTAAACTATAGGAAGCTTTCCTAGCTGAGCTAATCTTACGCTGGGCATGCTCCGTCGCCTTGCCAGATGATTGAAAATTTACCGGTACGCCAAAAACGTCAAAACTTTTGACAATATTCAAAGGGTCATTCCCTAAAGGCCCGTTTACACATGCAACTTTTCATATGCAACTTCATGCAACTTGTTGCATAAACCTGATGAGACCAAAAATTTCATAAAAGTTGCATGTGTAAACAGTCATGCAACTTGTTGCAACTCGATCACGCTGGATGTTGCATCGATTTTTCTATGTGTAAACCGTCCCAGGTAGTTTGCAACAAGTTGCAAGTTGCTGCAACTTGCAACTAAGCAGAAGGAAACTTGGAGAGATTTTGTAACGTTTGTAGCAAACGTTACAAAATCTCTCCATGCAGTGGTGAGATTCTGTAACCTTCTGTATT
>NMRB01002804.1:7635-19641 GCA_002633025.1 Notospermus geniculatus
ATACTGTAAAATCGGACTTGTAACATCACTTCAGGTATTAGAAGGTCCAGCCCACTTTAGCGAGCTGGGAGTGGTTATTCTGTTGAATATGCGTCTTTTATCCAATCACTGTTTACGATTTTGCACAGTGGCACTGACTAGGCCTTGGATAGAAGGGCATGATCTTGATTGCCTAATCGATCACCCCGGGTCGGTCACTTTTCATGAACGCAATTGTTGGTCGTAACAGCAGTAATGGACCATGTTCTTTAAAGGGTGTTGTGAAAAAAGACATCATTGTGTTAATTTTTTGTGACAACCCGCAGAACCATTGATGCACAGCCAATGCTTCCTATTCGGGAATGATCAGAGCTGATCACATGTACTCAATCCATTCAAAATAGGCCTGTCAATGTCACATTACAGTTCAATTCGAATGGTCATTTGGCCAATTGTGTTTGTAAACCAATCAGAACGCAGCTTGTATTGCAGACTGTTGATGTGCAGTCATGTGACCATCATAGTAATGAAGTGGGCTGGTCTACCAAAGTGATGTTACAAGTCCGATTTTACAGTATGTCCGACCGATAAGAACTGCATGTCTGTGATTTGAGGCAAAAGTTATGAAAATTATCATAATAGCAGCTAGGTTTATACAAAATGCATGACCGATTTGCCATTTCAGTTTCACTATACGCCGACTTAACGACCTCATGATATGAATTAATATCGGGTCCAGTTGCCATCAACCCAACTCATCATATCAGCATCCTTCTATCTAAGGACACCTCATTTCACCCTTTCATTATAAGAAACGTTGATATATCAATGATTGCCGATAGATAACCCAATAAATATTACAAATAGGCGATTAATCCGATGATGCGGGGACCTAATTTTGATATAACACATCATTGGATCTCTAAAATAAGTTCTACGTTGGCTTGCTTATGTCCGATATCATGGTGCTGTCGGCAATAATCTGTTTGGACGACATTAACCGAGCCTAATTCGATAAGGGACAAACTTATCAGGCTGATGTGTGCGTATTGGTTACCCGAAGTGTAAAAATAAGATGGTCATAAATGACATCAATTAGTCGTATAATTAGAATGTATGACACTACAAGAGTTTGTCATTACCATGGATGGAACTCTCGAATAAATGAGAGTTCTTATCATCAGATATGTCGTATCACAACAAAAGTGTCCAAAATCGGACTCAACCAATAAGTGAATGAATATTCGAGTTCCTTTCTCACCAGTAAGGAGTTTTCGCAGAGCCCCCGAAACGCCAACGGCCGCCAAATACATTCGCGTTACTGAAGGAGAATTGGGGCAGTTCTTGACCTCCCTTCCGTCATACAGGGATGGGATGTTTATCTCGGAAAGTCGTGAGGAAAAGAAAAACTTTACACTCTATATACGCCCTTGGTCTTCATCATCAGACGATGACGATGCACACATGTATTTCTGTATCAAATCCATGTTTTATTCGGATTTCGTGATGCAAAAACGTCAAAGTCACGTTTGTCCTTAATCATTTCCATGATTTCGCAATCAATACCTGCCAGACGTTTCACTATCGACCGCCAACCTCGGACGCAGGTTTTAAAATGGCGCGATTTTCAAACTAGGCAACCAGCCGTGTTCTGGGAGACGTTTAGGGTCACCCCCTTTTGCCCTGGGTGACATTTAGGGTCACCCAGGACGACATTCACCCATTCGGCACGACTAACCTTCATATGAATCCTATCTATTCCAAACATAAATGAGAGCTGACCGCAAACAATCGCAATTGAAAAGTTCTTGTGTATTGCTGCAGTATTTGATGACGTCCTGAAATAAAGTAGAATGTTGTCAACCTACATGTAACACCGAGTTGCCCTGATCTCGGTTACAACAGAGTTAGAGATCACACGCTGACGATAACGTTTACGTCAACGCTCTTTCTTACATGTACATGTATTTCATGTGTAAAAAATATTGTTGACGTAAATTTTATCGTTAGCGCGTGATCTCTTAAACTCCCTAATATCTTCCACGGCACTTCAGTCTAGTCTATGTATCAGTACTGATACAAAAGTCCCAAAGAAATGAATATCAAAATGCATTGTCTCCTTCTTAAGATGAGTGATGGACCTTCTTGTAAATTTGAACATCTTGAGATAGATAGACTGAGGAATGACGATGAAATACGTTTTACGTAGACATTTTTTGCACATGATGGAAGGGAGTACAATTGAAATCTACTTTAAGGCTAGCTTTCAATTCATCATCAGAAATGTTCAACATCCCAAGCAGTTTGCCTTCAACTCTGTGTCCGTCAACAGTATCGTTAAAAGTACACACGGTGTAATTCAGATATTTCCATCCTATTAACTTGTTCATGACATCATACTCCTCTGACATACATAAGGGCCGTTTAGACGACAAGCCAGAAAACACATTCGGATTCGGTCCGATCGACCCACATTCTGGACCGGATGTGTTCCAAGATTTTGGGTAGCGTTTACACACGCATTCCGACCTCAAATTACCCTCGTCGAACTCTCCACAGCGACTGCGGTCAGTGGAGGTAGAAAACTTCTACAGTCTGACTTCGGGTATAGGAGGCCCGTCGAGTGCCAAATCGTGGCCGTGTATCCTCTGTGTTAAGATATAAGGCTAACCCTAACAATAGCCTGCCCATCAGCCAATCATTCTACTCCTTAGTGAGTAACAGGTGTTCTGATTGGTTCCCACGTTCTTGCACTGGACAGTGGCGATAGCGTCGTATGAATATTCCCAGCAAAAGCTAAACTATCCAAGTACCAAAAACGACATCAATGCGCATGCGTGCAAGTAGGAAGCACGCAAGAGTTTAGGACCACATTCGGATTCGGTCGGATCGCATGTGGAATTTTGCCTGTCGTCTAAACGGCCCTATTGTAGGTCTACAACGTTGATACAGTTTTAAAGCCTAAATAAAAACACAACGATGAATATACGTACTTACCTGAGATATATTAACATGACAAAAGATGTAAGGCACAGTATTGCTGAGATTGAACAACCAACATAGGAAGGAACTTCCATCAGAGTGTTCGGTATTTCACCTTTATCCCACTAAAAAATCAAAGAGGGTTCACCTTAACAATAAGCAAAATATATTGGGTTTTTTCGCTCTCAAGGACATGACAATGAAGTGAACATGTGTGTATGTCGATACACACGTAGTTTATTATACAATACTCGTCCCCAGCACTGGTAACAATAAATGGAGAAAAGAACTAGAGAGATGACCTAAGTTTTAAAAAATATCAATACAGGAAAATACTGGCCCCACTTTAGGAAGAGGTGAGGGAGCGAGCAGAACCAAAATAAAAAGAGAATGAAATGGTCCATGGACCATGTGCTCACCGGGTTGGACATAATAGTCTAATGACAGAGGGATGAGCAATCTGGGTCAAGTCATTCCCGAGTAGGACTTTGATGATTTGGGGGGGGGGCACCTGGCGGCCATATTGGATGTCCGATCGGGCCGGAACTTCACATGCACATAAAGGTCATCTGCAGAGGGCCACATAGCACATTGGAGCACTTTGGGTCAAGTCGTCCCTGAGTTACAGCACTTTGATGATTTTCGGGTTACGCCACCTGGCGGCCATATTGGATGTACGATCAGGCCGAAACTTCACATGCACATAAAGGTCATCTGCAGGGGGCCACATAGCTTATTGGAGCACTTTGGGTTAAGTCGTTCCTGAGTTACAGGACTTTGATGATTTTTGGGTTACGGCACCTGGTGGCCATGTTGGAAGTCAAATCAGGCCGAAATTCGACATGCATGTAAAGGTCATCAAGAGGGACGTAAATATCAAATTTGAGCACTCTACGTCAAGTCGTTCCTGAGTAATAGCAGTTACTTGATTTCAGGTTACGCCACCTGGCGGCCATATCGGATGTCCAATTGGGCCGAAACTTGGTATTTTTAAAGGTACCCCTCCAATGCATGTTTATGCAAGATATGAAGTCGCTTGGTGAAATAATGACAAACTTTGGCAGGTTCGTCACTTTTGTCGAACTTTGACCTCTGTGACCTTGAAAAGTAGGTCAAATCAAAAACCCGTTATATATGTTATGTAGGCTATCCTTATTAGATACATCTATGATAAAAATTTGGAGAAGATCTAGTCATTAGCTCATGAGTTATTGCACTTTTTGTGTTTTCGGTTTCCGCCACCTGGTGGTGGCCAAGTTAAGAGTCGAATCGGACCGAAACTTGGTGTCATGGGTCATCTGACCTAGTGGTATATATGTACCAAGTTTCAGATCAATACCTCTGGCGGTTACGGAACGTGCCCTGCTAACGGAACACGACGACGACGACGACGACGGACGACGGACGCTGCACCATCGTAATAGCTCACTCCGGTGAGCTAAAAAAGATAAATTTCTTTGCAAAGAAACCAACATCTTCACATCAGCGTTGTGACAGTAGCAACTCAAGTTCAACTGCAACTTGATGCCCAATTCCACTGCAAGTTGGTGAAGGTGTTTTCTAGGATCTCACACCTGAATCAGATCATGGATGTCGGCCATTCGTACGTGTAATGGGTGCAAACAGTGAGATTTCGTCTGACGAAAAGCGAAGTACGAAACACGAAATTCAACTTCATTTCCAGGACCTAATGTATTTCTGGAGATGGTTGGTACCACAATTGGCCTCCTGCCAGTGCGTCGTTTAGCATATCATGTAACACCGAGAGAGTTATGGTGCATCTCGAATTTTTAAATTTCCACTTCGTATCTACGAAGTGGAAACGAAAGATAAATATTCCAATTAATATACACCGTAACTCTATCGGTCAAACGTCATACGTTGGAAGACGCTCTTGCAGCAGGCGATAGCTGTCGTGCTAACCATCTCCTAAAATGCATTATGTCATGGAAATGAAGCCCAATTTCGTATTTCATATTTGTGCTTTGCCAGATTTACAAAACCTCACTATTGTCTCACAAAAACGACAAAAAGCAAGCATTAAGACGTTAAAAGAAAAACACATCAGTCATCGCAAAAGCTGTCCAATATGTTTCTAGGTGTGCGAGTGATTTGGGAAAATCTGTCACGTTGACTTAAAAGCAATTCCATCATGTACGCAATTAGAAAATGAATTTCTTATCCCGTATTTAGCGATCGATGATGTTTTNTGCACACGCCTCACATACGGGGTGATTTTAAAAAAACGTTCCTAACTTTAAGGTTTAATAAATTTCTTTCTAATTAACGTATTACATTGCCACTTGGTTTGGACCAAGAAACACACAATCTGAGTAAAGTCGCCGAATCTCATTCATCTAGCTGGCAAACTTCCTGAATTATGACAGAAGTATCACACTGTCTGAAAAAGGCAATATCCGAAGTAACTTGAAAAAAGTCATTTAGAGAGGTGATAGGTTGGCCTTCCATTTTGTTGAAAAACGGCCCTCACACGCTTTTTCCATAATGCTATACCTTTCTAAATTCCCGTGTGCTAGTTTTTGCCATAATTTAGGAAGTTTGCCAGCTAGATGAACGAGATTGGCAAATTACCTCAGATTGCGCCTTTCTTGGTCCCTGCCAAGTGGCAATGTCATACGTCAATTGTAAAGAAAATTTTTAACCCTTAAAGTTCGGAACGTTTTTTTTAAATAACCAAATATACGTAGGCCTACTTTTTTGTAATCGTGACGTTTCGGTTCTATTTTGCACCTAGTCCTGAACTCACCCCAACACACCACGTAACACATTCAAAAGTGCAGATCGATTTTTAGCTTTGTGATACGTTTGGGGTTTCGGCTCTTTTCTTTTTAAACATAGGACAATTCATCATTTGGATCTCGGAATCAAATGAACTTGTAATGTACGACTACGAAGGCCCGATATCTTGAAGCTGATAACGGTCCATCATCTTGCAATCGGCGGCGCTGGCGATGGATCATTAAGAGTAGGACCGATGATCGATGAGGACTAATCACTGATTACACGCATCCTCCGAAAGAGGCAGGAGAAAATCTGATAAACTCGCTACAATCTTGTCATAAATTAATTGCAGGAGTAACAGATGTAATCACCAGCGGTAATATGAAAATGATAATACGCCGTAGAAATATGAACATCTGATCGTCAAGATGTCTACGGGATCCCCCAGGAACGACCTACCCTGATTAACTATCGGTTTGAATGAAGAAGATTTCTATTAAGACAATGATGCCATCCCGACGTTGACTTTTGTCGGTCTTGTGATAATCTATCATATAAAGACTGATATAGGGACAGAGTCGTTAGCATTGAGAAGTAGCACGGCACAAAAAAGCTCTTGATGCATTTTTTTTCTATACAATAAGACCTCTATACATGTAGAAATATGAATTAGAACTTCTATAGGATGCTATAGAAAGTCTATAGAAAATAATTTCTACAGAAATAATGTCTATAGCAATCTATAGGTATTCTAGAAACTCTATAGAAACTCTATGAAGTTCTATAGAGTTTCTATAGAATTCTATAAGGAATTTTCGTAAGGGACAGCATCACACTGTAAAAACAAATAGGTACAGCGTACCCATGGCAATGGGTAAATTCCTTGTCCAACTTTTAAGCCCATTTGCCACGGGCCCGCTGTAGGCCTACCCATCATACGGCGACAAACAACTCGGAATGAGTTTAGTGTTCCCTTGTTGGTATGTGTACCTATGGGTCCGTACCCATAAAACGGATGATTTTTTACAGTGCACTGCCTGGTTTACAAAGATACATGTAATTACTGCATGGTTGTAGGACCATGATGAGGTTCCAGCACGACTCTGGAGAACCAATTTCCGATTTTGACCTGACTTTGGCCATGCTTTGGCCCATGTACAATGTACGTACAAACCCACATGTTTCTTCTACTTCATGTTGTTCTAGACTGAAATTTTTTTCCCCTTCAAGATACTGCCACGTGTGTCTACTTACATTATCATTGAACATGTCCGTAGTGACGGCAAAGAGTCCAGGACGTATACAGGAACACGTTGCTGACTTGGGCTTGCTACTAGTTAGGCTGCAACCGTTATCTGACCAATGCCATTTGTTCGTTCTGAAAAAAAGGACATCAATAATGACTGTGGTGGAGCATTTTGTTGTGCAAAAAATCCTGCAACAATCACCATGCTGTATAATCATGGTAATAGCCGCGATGTAATACGCTCCAGAAGGCAGAATATTATGTCGAGATGGCATTTTTGCGGAAGGCGAGAGATAGGTCAGTAATGTTGCGTGCTATATTCCTTTGGCGATCGATTACGACACACAAAAGGAATCCATCCAGGGAAAGAATGTCGAAGATTTATCAATGATCTGAATATGATTGGATGTCCATTGTGAAGCGGCTTTTACATGTGATATATTGCAACCTACACAAGATAAAACGGAGCGAAATGTGGTTTGAGTATGCGTTTTCTGGATAGCATTTTTTATTCGTGGCTACCGATTCCGTCTAATCAACCTCGAAGTCAGGGGATTTGCTTGTACATGTATGAAAAGACATCATGCACAGACGTGACAATAGGTCATATGAATAAAGACTAGCAAATGCTTTTACTTCAGATTTGTACAGCATTGCCTAGTGCATTCGTATTGCAAATTTCAAGTAAAAGCATTTACTAGTCTTTATTCATATGACCCAATATCTTCGCGGGGGGAGGTAGAGTTCCAAACTTGACGCTAGGTGGCGATATCTGAGAATATCACCACTAGTATCGACACTAGGTTTCCATCTTGAAAAGTAGTGCGCGGGCGGAGCGAACAGTAGAAATTCTTCTATTTGTAAAGCGGTTACCCATCACGTCGTTTTCTACGCTTACAATACATCGTTGAAGATAGGTGTATACATGTAGGTATAGAGTGATACAAACATCGGTGGAGTAGATATAAAGTAATAATAAAGTTATTCTGTTTCATTTTCGACAAGATAAATACTGTTTTCTGCAAATAATACGATTTTGAAAAAGAAGTTCGCGTCACGTGATAGACCAGCCCACCGACGATGACGTCAATATTTTCAAGATGGCGATCTAGCGTCAATGGCAGTGTTAAAATTTTCGTCCAAGTATCAACAAATTTCAATGCTGCGTGGAGTATGGCAGAGTTAGTTGATAGGCGTAGTCGCGATTGGAAAGCCATGGTTCATCCAATTCGAGATTGATATAATTGAGAGTACGGCGATATTGGAAATACCAACCTGTCGTGATATGGTAGGTAATTGAAATGATTATGGAACTGACTGTGTAATCACTCTGTAACAGGCATGAGCGATTTCCCTCCATTCGACAGAGGGGCCAAAGAAATGGGAGCCAATTTCCATAAACAGGTAATCGTGTCTCCTTTTAAGCTTTAATACGCGGGCGTGTTGAACAAGGGCCACCATCTATATGTAGAATCGCAATATTGCCATTCCTCGCTGTCCATACGGGTTTTTATATGTCTCAATTACGGAAACCGATCATGCTGAAATGAGTTTCACGCCTTTTTGCGTTTTAATATAGATATGTCTGACATGGAAATCACTTCTGTGTGATCCGATATAGCGTCTATTTAATTCACGTCGATTTTGGTAGTCACCGAAGAGAATTGCTTCATTCTCGGTGAGCGTCTTCGTGAAAAGAAGATGAATAAGGCCCTTCGTATCTCGGGATATTGGTTGACTACAACCAAGTCGATTGTTATAGTAATGGGGTATCACTAATGATTACAAAAAATATGAAAATATACATGTACATGATTGTATGAATACAGCGTGAATGGCAACTGAACGCTGTCATTGGTATGCATTGGAAACCTCTAAAGGTTCCCACAGGTCGACATTGCGTCTTGAAGCAACTCGCGGCAACTAGCTTTCCGGCGATGGAAGCAACTCGGAATGACTGATCAGTTGCCGATTTTGTCGACCTGAGCGCGCTTGCGTCTCCGGATTCATCACGAGCGCCTGTTCGAGGTATAACTGCCAGTTGCTCCGAGTTCCTCTCAATCGCTGAAATGTCGACCTGCGCGTGGTGGTTTTTTGATCTGCGACGGATCCGTCGAGTTGCTTCAAGACGCAATGTCGACCTGTGGGCACCTTAAGCCTCGCTTATGTCGCCCTTACGTACAGTCAGAACTAGTTGGCAACTGATAATCGGCGCGTAGTTGGAACTAATTAGTCACAACTACTAGGTGACATAAGCTCTCGGGCGTCAGAGAGTAACTACATGTAGTTGCAAACTAAAAATATCCAGATCCTGAAAGTCGCACATGTTCAACTTCAGCGACTAGTTGACAACTGTATCCTGAAGACAGCCAATGAAATTCGCTTTACATTCCACGTGGCCTAACGTGACCACGTGACCACGTGACCTAATCACCACGTCACTTAAAATCAAAGGAAATCTGTGTCGACATAAGCACTCAAAAGACGGCGATAAACTAGTTCCAGGCAGTTGCGACCGATCGGTATTTTTCTAGTCGGTGGCGACATAAGTTATCAGTTGCAACTTGTTGACGCTATTTCCATCACAGCGTAGGGCGACATAAGCGAGGCTTTAGTGGGTGCTTCCAACAACCACCTGCCAGGTGACAGGTTTTCTGCAAAATGTACATATAGAATTGGTAGGGATCGGGAAGGTCCACTGGAAGTCAACGGGTTAATTTTATACGCTACCTGTTTCCATGTTGTAGCACGACACACTCTGGATGGGAAATATTGAAACTCTGAAAGAAACATACAAGGTACATGTACATTGTTACAGTCATAGGTTACGGCCTTCAGACGTATTAATTGGGTATTTCAAAGTTGATGTTGCAATGCTCTGTCCTACCGTACACAAACATGTACGATGCATTACCACGGTTATCCTTCAATTTATGAACACTTTCCTTTTTTATACGCGGAATCACTGGGATAAAACTGTCCATTCTTTTATAAACGCAGCTGTTTGGGGGTGAAGAGTGGTTATGTAAAAACAACCAGTCCACTCTGAAACATACCATTTAATACATGTACTCCTTTTGGCGGATTGGACTTAACTTCGTATGAAAAAAAGGGATTCATAATCAAAATGGCTAACGTGATTATCTAGATTAATGTATTTAAAGGAAGGCTCCATTCATGGAGTAAAATTTTGAATTTTGGAAATATCGTTAAAATATTCAAATTCATTGATATCTGCAGGATATCATGTTTCTATCATCACCAAACTCATCATTTTAAGTATTTTAATTACATCCCAAGGGGACCATTGCACAGCACATGTGATGTGTGCTCAATGCATATTTATGAAGTAGACCCAATAACCTAGGCAGTCACAGTATTAGCTCATTCACTACAATAAAGTTCGTCGGCCCATTGATACTAGTGACATCACAACTCGTGGCAATAGTCTCCATGGATTGATAAAAATTCAAAAGTTTACAATGCGTGGAGTCTCCCTTTATATTAACATGATTCCAATTCTAGAAAAAAAAGAATCTGCCCATTCATGTGATAAGAAAATTGTCATTACGGTATCATATCATACTTACATCTAAAAGAGGGAGAAATATTTTTATAGGTGTGGACATATTCATAAGTCTTTCATCATCAACATGAATATATACACCATACAGCAGTGAGTTGATATTTTCCCGCTGAGCTTGTTTACTTTTCCTGAAACACAGTGACAAAAAATATTTTTAACAACTTTGGATCATAACGTGGGTGCAACTATTCATTCACCAGTGACATCTGCAGGTTGATGGAAAAATGATTCAGATGCTTTGAACATTGGTAACCAACAGATGACGACGACGTTGCAGTCATGATCGAAACGACATCTATCTATCAAGGAACAGAATAATACATCGTCGCCAGTTTGCGATTCAAATTTGCATGGATGCATGCTGGATGAATGGATGCATATCAGTATCAATTTAAATGAATGTAAAATGAACTGGGTATATCCCTCCCATACATAACAAGGTTATTACATGTATATTGGTGAGCTGGTCTTCAGGAATTCTCACCACTAAAATCATCAGATTTTTAGAACTGTTCAATTTGGTCACCGATTTTTCGCCCTTCACGTAACCTATTGATTATTGATGCATATTCAAATCAAAGCGTCAAAGCGTGTCCCGAATGAGACATTTGAATTGTTTTACCGGGTTCGAGTTTTTTGTACGATTTTTAAAGAAATTTTCGCGGTTATTTTTGAGGACGCCTTCTTATTGGTCATATTGAATCACATGATCTCAGCGGTACACTACATGTATGTCCACCATCGTTTTCATCACTTTGAAGTTCGACGCGCCGTGATATCATTACTAACACTTCATCAGGTACACGATACCACTTCAACTCATTCTTTCATGTGTAGCGACAGTTTTCATGCCGAATTCATAACTATACGATCATTAATTCAAATACGTAGATTCGAACAGCCTTGTCGAGCAGGGAGCACTGTATCTATACTATAAAAGGCAAAGTGCGATTCTTTGTCCGCTATGCACTGAAAACCAGTGGTATTTAGTGCATAACGGTCATGTTCAACGGATAGGGTATCACTCATAGGTGGTTTTGCACAAAAAATAAGTGCAACTTTTGGCCTGCAAAGTGTGGTTTTAAGGCATTTTTCTTTATGGGAACTTCCCAAGTTTATTTAAAGCTGAAGGGGAATTCCAATGACCTACTTATAATAAACAGCGGCTGATAAGCAGATACACGGTACATAGGAGTCATGTGAGCCTACTGGAGTATACCATGAATCCGGGTCATCTTCGCTTCAACAAATAGTATCGTATTTAGTCGGCATTCATTATCAGTTGTCACACTAGGCCTACCATTCCCGTGAATCTGAACCCAGGGCCGGATCCAGGATTGACAGAAAGGGGGTGTAGCTCGACGGAGGGGTGCGCACCCATTTGACAATATCTGATGCATTTCCCTGGCATCTCAGAGCAAAATACTCAGTGTCACATGGGGAAGGTATCAGGAGGACACTTTCACTTCGG
>NMRB01002804.1:26888-41857 GCA_002633025.1 Notospermus geniculatus
CCAAGTCTGCAAAATTGTTTGCGAACTCAAATTTTGACAACCTGTTATAACTTAATTAACTCCATCGTAATTAGTCAAAATGAACAATTCTTTCACAGAACGGGAGTCTAAAGGTTGTAGCTAAAACATTTCGTTAACATCAGTTTGTTACTTTTTGTCATGAATATGTTAGGACGCTTGTTTTCAAAGAGCGTCAATAAAGTCGGCATAGGTAGCCCCCAGCCTTAATGTCACACGAAGTTCTCGTAGCCAAAGTCTCGCCCGAAACATATTGTAATACCATCATTGCTTTTGCTGTAATCGGCAATTAATTCCTTTTTGCTGAAATAAAATTTGTGTACGAATCCTAGGAAATTAAGTCAGTTGGATACTATGTAGGCCTACAAACAATGGTTTCATCAAAGGTTGGAGGTACCTACCTCATTTGTCTATAGATGAACTTCCAGGACGGATCGACGTTTACGCGATCCAAGGGGCAGATAATCTGTTCCTCTGGTTCTTCCCTTTGAGCTGAAGAAAATCATCAGAAAGATTAGTAAATAGGTCCCGCTTGTTAAAGGGAGACATGCGAAAAATATTGCCCGGCGGGCACAAGTTGTCTGAGTTGTAGCGCCGTCTGTTAAAACACGGTGACACTACGCTATATCACAGGCCCCTGTAGAGCTATTAGTGAGCTTAGAACACGTATCTAACCAAAAAACACTAGTTTGTAAAAAACACACCCCGAGCTCACGAATTTATGAGCTCGTGGTGTGTTTTTAGATACGGGGTGGTGTGTTTTTAGATACGTTTGGTTAGAAAAGTGTTCTTAACTCAGTGATAGCTCTACAGGCGCCTGTGATATAGCGTAGTGTCACCGTGTATTAACAGACGGCGCTACAACTCAGACAACTTGTGCCCGCCGGACAATATTTTTCGCATGTCTCCCTTTAAACGTAGGCTATGCATAACTATAGGCCTACGTGGTGTCTTGTAACTTGTTTCTTTGGAAGGGCAAGTAAAAGTCCCCAGCCAAGTGAGGAACGTGACAAGCTTGAGATGGCCTCTTCCGCACTACCAGGGCCAATACATGTAATACTATGGCTTCGGCCCTGGCGGAAAAATCAAACACAAATACAAAATTTATGAGTTTTTTTACCTCACCCTCACAGAAATTCATACATGTACTTAATATTGCCCTATTGCACTTCGTATGTACGAAGTGGAAACGAAGATAAATTTCAAAGTTTAAAGGGACCAGGAAAATTGTTTCTAGCTTCGGTTATTACAAAATGTTAGTCCCTTCATGATAAATTCCCACCGTCAATTCACTTTTTCAATTAAGTGTTAATTACTGACACCCAGACAAATCGATTATCGCCTGACCATGGAGGAGTCGCTATTTGAGCAACTGCTCAGCAGGTGTCTCCCATGGTCATTTGCCTACGTCACTGGGAATCTGGTCTAGGGACTAGTCTTGTAATTCTATTGTGTGGTCTGAGTCTAAAATTAGCAACAGTATAGTGAACAGGTGATTGCTCACATGCAGTGGAATGACAAATATATGTAACTTATAGCCATACCAACCGGTTTCTATTTTTGCGTACAAAGGTCGGACAAACATTAGATTACTGACAAGTCCGAGCTGTTCGCGGTTGGCTATATTTGGAATGTCTAGTGCAAGACAACCCCAACATGATTGGGGAAGTGTATCCCAGGGCGACGGAAAAGTTTTTATTTATGGCATAAAACGAGGGAAGTTTTGATAAGATTATTTTAACCTCCCTTATATTAAGAAACAAAGGTACATGTAAAAAAAACAGTGAGATGGATCAGGGATGATTCTTGAAAGTTCCCGTGACGTGAGTAGGAAAGAGATGAGGGACAATGGGGACCAAAGAAAGAATGTCAGTGAATTGCTCTGGGCTGTGTCAACTACATTTTAAAATATCAAGCTTATCAATGCAACAAACTATCCGTCGTCTCCCTGTTTCCAAGTCATCCGTCTGGATGAGCTAAATTGAGCCAAAACGGAACTGAAGATTGACAGTTATGACGCGAGGTGCGTTTTGAAAAGACAGGTGNATGATTTGGGAAGTGTGTCCCAGGGCGACGGAAAAGTTTTTATTTATGGCATAAAACGAGGGAAGTTTTGATAAGATTATTTTAACCTCCCTTATTATAAGAAACTAAAGTACATGTAAAAACAGTGAGATGGATCAGGGATGACTCTTGAAAGTTCCTGTGAGTAGGAAAGAGATGAGGGGCAATGGGGACCACAAGAAAGAATGTCAGTGAATTGCTCTGGGCTGTGTCAACTACATTTTAAAATATCAAGCTTATCAATGCAACAAACTATCCGTCGTCTCCCTGTTCCCAAGTCATCCGTCTGGATGACCTAAATTGAGCCAAAACGGAACTGAAGATTGACAGTTATGACGCGAGGTGCGTTTTGAAAACACAGGTGTGAAAGGAATGCGAGTCCTTGGAATACAGGTCCAAATTACAATAATCAGCAATTGTGGGCCACATTCGGACTGTCATTGTTTTTAACCGTATACATGTATCTTATCCCCTTCTTGAACAATGAACCCGCGCTTAGGTTCCTGGGGACCTTAGGTTTCTGACACAGCCAATAAAGATTAGCGAGCTTTCATTTGCAAATTCGAAATGCTTGGCTCTCAGTCTCACTGACTCGCAAAATTCTAAGTTGGTCGGAAAATTATGATCATTGAATGATAACTTGATATTAAGCATAAAACATAATTAGCATTTTGCTCGATTTTGTTGGCAGCTACTAATAAGTAGCAAAATTGGCATTATTAGTTGAAGTGGTTGCGTTAGTACAACTGGCTGCATTTTGCAAGCTATAACTAAGAATTTTAAGAGTTATGTAAAGTGACACGAAATCGCGAATTTTTGACGCAAAAAATCTGACTAACTGCACAAAAAATTGCCTCGGGAACCGTCATAAGAACCCCGAGCCTTATTTTCTCAATTCAGTGTGCAGTTAGTTAGTCAGATTTCTGCGTCAAAAATTCGAGATTTCGAGTCACTTTACATAACCCTTAAGTCTCAGCTAACACTCTCTCAAAAGATCATACTCTTCCCTTGATTCAGGATAGCCTATGCAATAAATCAAATTCATAATTTATCCCTTACGCATCCAAGTCATACTACTCCCCCCCCCCCNCCCCCCCCCCCCCCCCCCCCCCCCAACTAATACTTCACAGCAGTCACCAAAGCCACCCGAACACATGTAGGAACCAACAATAGCCAGCTGAATCCAGCATGTATACAGTGTGTGCCTTCATGTGTCAAGTATATCCACTCTATGTGACAGAGATTATGGGCGAATTTTTCAATAGGGGCACAAATGTGTAAAAATGATGTCCGGGCCCGATACTTTTTAATACATTTGATATAAGGAAAAATTTTATCCACTGAAATGATAAGTGTGCAGCACATCCAAAATGCTGCTGCCCGCTTGGTAGTAGGTCGCAAGTTTGAACGTCATGTTGATATGACTCCCATACTTAGGGAACTCCACTGGTTACCAGTTGAAGCTCGTGTCCAGTTTAAAGTATTGTGCATCATCTTTAAGCTGATTCGCCACACGAGTTCTGCGCCGTCCTATCTAACTCAATTGATTTCCATCGCTCAGCCAGTCAGGAATCTTAGGAGTGCTGATGGCGTCAAACTTGGTGTCACCTAGAAATTTTAGGTGTTTCTGATTGATCTCGACGACCTTTATCAACTACCAAAAGCTTGAAACAATTTTCCTAGTCCCTTTAATATACAGCGTAACTCTATCGGTATGACGTCATACGCTAAAGACGCTCTTCCAGCAGGCGATATTTGTGGTACCAACCATCTCCTGATAGAAATATATTATGCCATGGAAATGAAGTCCAATTTCGTATATCGTACTTCGCGTGTCGTCAGATTTGCGAAACCTCACTGTTAAAACCAAGTTGCTTCTTCATGTGCTCGGAATAGTTTTCCTAACCCGTTGAGTTCCTGCCGGCTCAACAGGCATGGAGGTCGTGACCTTCCCTTTCTTTTCGATGTACAATGGCCGATATTCATAAAAGGTAGCAAGTGCTTTTACTTCACGTTTTGCGGTACATTTACATTGGACCTTGCTGTGCAAATCTCAAGTAAAAGCATTTGCTGACTTTTATAAATACCAGCCATTGTGCAGTGTACTTACTAAGCATTGGACACTCCTTGTCGAAAGCGATACAACAATTTTCTTTCGTCATATATCCCATACTGAACGCCCTTCTCGGATGTATACTGCATTTTCCTGTTCTGTTATTAAAGGTGGCACTCGCACACCACGGAGTTACCATGCACCTGTCTCTGCAGTCCTCTGGTCTGGTTATTAGAGAGGCATTTCCGACGATGTTGCCAGCTAAAATCCTAGTATCGTCCCTCCTCTTCATCGTGCAATTACGGAGGGCCAATGGGACGACGCTTTCTGCCTTACTTTCACAACGCGACCCTGAAGGGGTAATATTCAGTTTGAGCCAAAGATGAACTGGGGATCCCACTTAATCAGATTCAAGGGAATGCTAGGCTGACTGTTTTTGTCTTGAGTGCCCTGTGCGGCAGTTCTGAGACATTTGCTTTGGTCAAAAGCTTTGGTCGTTTCCCATTTTTTTCGAGAGATGTCTCACGTGTGCATTTCCGTTCGTTTTCCATGTTTCATGTGAGTTTTGGCCATACCAATACAGCCTGGTGTACCCAGACTGGTATAAGTAGTTAAGTCATGTGGTAGATATTCCTAAATTATTAAACATATGAATAAACCCACTACCATTACACCAGCAATACATGTATTTTTCACTGCCCCCGTTTGCCAATGCTCCCCCACCCCCCGCCCGACAAAAGATTGACAGAATAACCCGCAATGTGGGGGGGGGGGGGCGCGTCCAGGCCATTCACATCAGAATCCGAAAGATATTGCCCGCCGGGCACTATTTGTTTTTGTTTTGGTTCGTAGTGTCGCCGTTGATTAACAGATGGCGCTGTGCAAACGTATCTAAAACGTATCTAAAAACACAACTACACGTATCTAAAAACACACCCCGAGCTCACGAATTCGTGAGCTCGGGGTGTGTTTTTTGCAAACTAGCGTTTTGTTTGGGTTAGATACATGTACGTGTTCTAAACCCACTGATAGCTGTCTCCAGGGGCCTGTGCCATAACGCACTTAATCAACGGTGACACTACTAATCAAAACAAAAACAAATAGTGCCCGGCGGGCAATATCTTTCGCATGTCTCCCTTTAATTTTGACGATTTCTCGGTCAGGCTCAAAGAATTTTCCAAAATAAGAGGGGGACGTGCGCCGGGTGCGCCCCTCTGTATCCGCGCCTGTCCATTACACCGGTCTTATTGAGCACCGGGCTTATTAAACCCCGACATCCTGTCATTGAATCAGAAAAACCCGGACATATTCCGGGTTTTTCTGTAGTGGAAGCACAGTTATACAGTGCCAGTTAAGGAAAGCAATAAATGTTGTAAAAATGACGTTGGCCAGATGGGTGTAAAAGCCCCCCCCCCAAAAAAATGCTCCACCCTACCGCCCGATAATGGCTTCAGGAACACGGCCATAGAAACCAACGACTCCAGATTAAAAATCATAAATTTTCATATATTCGAGTTAAAAATACAATCTCTACCTAGCCTATACAATAGAAGCCCTACAACACCAGGGTACTGTGGAACCCAACTGTTGGATTTATCACAGTTTTACATCTACAAACTCCTCATCTTTACAAAATAGCGCTCAGCGAAACAATACATGAAATTAATTATTGCGGCCATAACCGGAAAGGGAAAATTATCTTTGTTCGTCACAACTTCCGAGATTTTACCGACGGAGAACAATGATTTCTATGTACAAAACAGTGCAATGAGATGAAATAGTGGAATATGGTCTTTACCAATATGATAAAACTTAATGAGAATAAAGCTACGTTTAGCTGGCACGCGGAATGCGGATTGCGGAACGGGGAAGCGGAAAATGCAGTGCATTTTCGTATACAACATTATATCGTTCCGCCGGGGATTCCGCGTCCCTATACCGCATTCCGGATGTCTGGTAAACGCAGCTTAAGACAGAAGAAGTTGATTTCTTTTGTCGAAACTCACACAGTATTCAAATGACAGGGGCGTATATAGCTTTTTTCCGCTGGAGGGGGGGGGCATTTTAAGCAGATGAGCCCAACCGACGTGGGCTTCGCCTTCCGGCGCCGAAGGGGCCGGTTTTGCGGGGGGTCTGCAGGCCCTCCCCCCAGAAAAAAATTTGAAAATTAGAAGCTCTGAGATGCGATTTGAGGTCAAGTTCATGCACTCTGAGACATGATCAATAATGATCTTTTATCCCATTTGATTTTGTTGGAAATTTTTTTTCCACAATTTGCCTGGGGGGGGGGGGCAATGCCCCCCGTCCCTATGCTAGGTACGGGCCTGAATGAATACACGAAACTACATGTATGCAGCATTGCTAATCAACGATTTCATGATTATTAATTTCTGATCATGCGATGCAGGTCAAGCGGTGATTTATCTACTCACTTCGGAAAGTACCAATACGATTCTGCTGGATCAGCGAGGTGGTGGTGAAATATGTGTACGTACTTATATGTTCAGGCTAGCTATGGCATAGTCTGAGACCTGTTCCAAGTTCAGACGTGAATAGCGGCGTCACTTTGGGATACCTTTTCGTAAATGTACATGTACGTGGCCCAAACGGGACATACAATTTATCTAGGCCTACATGTACATAGCTTTGAAAACATTTTGTAATATTTTCTTCGCTTTTCTGTAAAATTACATATTAACCAGTATAGGCATAATTTGTACGGCCCGTACGGTGTACATTGTTTCGTATCTTCCAGTGCGTTTCTGGTATAAATGGTATAAAAAAGCCAACGAAGCGGGGATGATGGAAGTGAATACTTACCTACTGCGGCCGATGATTGCCAAAGAAGGCAAACCAGAACAAAGAAAATTACCATCCTGTGTACGGTAGAGTCACATGCGCATTTACATGTAAGGCTGCAATATCGTCCTCGTCCACTGCCGGACACCAACTTGAAAAGTAGGACTCGATGCAAAATCTTTATATGAATAACGGTTACGGGCTATAAATAAAATCGGAACTAGTTATCGCGTGATGACGTCAACGTGACATACATTGCATCACAACAGGAACCATTCCTTCCCCTTCCTTTGACAATGTTGATCAACTTATACAAGTTACATAAAAATAGATAAGCCATAAGCTTATCTATTTGGTTACAATGTATGACAACAACAATAATGCATAAAGCTCCACCATCCAAGATTGGACTTCCAATATCCGGTTTTACGAATTTGCTGGGTCTCCAAGCTTCTGTCCAGGATATCATTTGTTTTATTTATGCAATTCTGATAACAACCAAGCATGTTTCAAACATCATGAACAAGTATTTAACAAATCAAAATAAATCAAAAGAGCTGCCGTAACCTGTCGAAGGATCTTGTCAGCGAAGTACATGTATGTGAGAAGAGAGATAAATCAAGGCAAATTAATTAACGTCACTTTCTGCCTAGGCAGGCCTTGCCTGATGGTAGGAAGCGAAAATATCAAAAAGGATTTTAATCGGTGTCTAAAAATCCGCTACTCATGCGCTTATCACCAACCAACTCAAACACTGTCTGCACAGGCATGATAACAAGGTGCATGTGCCAATTCTGATAATTCATGATAACTTCTAAATATTCAGTTCTCAACCTCTCAAAACTTGAATTTTCTTTTCAAAAATTACCACAAAAATGGTATAGACATGATAGACCTCGAGTGACAGGTTTTCCGCCAATAATGGCAACTAGTGTGACTTGACGGCTTGGACTGTAGTCTGTGCCGTCTTGGAAAGGAAGTTACGATATTTTGGCACGAGATTATAAACAGTCCTTCGTTTATTGGACAAAAACAAGCGCATTCGTCTTCATTTCCAAAAATAGATTCAACTTTCAATGCGTGGACGTTGAATTGCGTGGAGCTAAAATAAGTGTCCATTTTTACTGTCTAGCAATTTACTGCAATTTCACGTTGGCATTTAGCACTTACGGTAAATAGTATAATGGTGTGGATTGTCATTTTGTGAACTCTGCCCGGAGCAAGGCAGTCATCATGTCGTTTTGTAATCTGTAACTATCTCAATTAGAAATATTTACTGATTTCGCATTGATAATTAGTCTATTGTAATTAATAGAAATACTCCAGGCGCCTACCCTTTTCACTTTCATGGTAAGTCTAGTTATATTTGAGCTGCTTTGGCAAGGGTTCGTCCATTTCAGAAATCGTTTCAACCAAAAGTGTCGCCGTCATAGGTCCGACTCGTTTGCGACAGCATTTCAGGAAAGTAAAGGATCGAGATTGGCCATCCAGTTCCAGGTTACCGGGAATAAACTAAAGGCCGGGTTTATCTGGCAAGCAGTTCACTTTTTCGTCCTTATTTGGCAAGCATGCTTGCCATCTAATGCTAAAAATAGTCCTTTTTTGGCAACCAATGCATGATTAGGATACCGGCGTGTGCTTGTCATGTGCTATGTACAGCACGATGGAAAAGCAACATGCTTTTAATTGTTAAGCAGTTTTTATTCGTTCTTAAATGACAAACATCCAGAAAATAGTCCTTGTTAGACAATTTTACTAGGTAATTTTTTCCTGAACCGTTCGGTAATTTTGTTCGGTGAATTTACATTATTTTCTGTAAAAAGAAAGGGTAAAAAGAAAAACACGAGACAGGAAAAAAAACGGTGAAAAATATCGCCCCGGCCGGGGGAGTCGAAGCCGGGACCTGTGGTTTAATAGGTAAACACTGGCCGAATGAGCTACCGAGACAGCTGGCAGCCTTGAGGGTTTCATTGGCGTATGATGACCGGTGGTCTACTGTTTGCTTGCCATCTACATGTAACACTAATTTCTGTATTCGGCAAGCATTTTGCTCGCCAAAAACCCCCCACTTTCTAAACTAAATCTGATGCTCCAGTGGCCATGATAATGGGGACGCTAGCTCAACAGAGGGCAGCACACCGAAACCCGGTCCTAAAACAATGGGCGCCTTTTGTGTGGGAAATTGATCAGGACCGGGATGTCAGTTTCATTTCAATAGATTTAACCACTAGTGACACCTATTGAAAAAGTCGGCTATCGTCCCCATTTACTAAACTGGAGGGAGATGTTTCTCCTTCCTTATATCGGTTCCCTTTGATTGACCCCGGAGTCTTCCTGATAGAACCAATATCCCATTCCTTTTCCTCACAGTTGATTATTCTTTCATCAGTCTCCTGAAGATGACAGCACATTTCGATCGACGGTGAACCAAAACAATATTGTATTTGTTACGATGAAGAACATCACCTTTTTTCCAGATGATACATACTCTTACAATGAGACGAAGGGTTTGACATGTTACCGGAAGGAGTACTAAGGCGCCGCGTTTGCATATGGTGTTCGGTGCACTCGGTGCGACTGCATCGCAAGATCCCACTACTTTCCACTCGAATTTAGTTTAGCCTACTGCTTACAATAAAAAACTGGCTATCAGGTTGGCACGCTTTCTCACAAAAAAGCTGGAAACACACTACAAACCTTGCCAACATTTATAATTGGAACATCAGGTCATAAATATTTGTATGTAGTTTGTGTCATTCACCAAGGGTCTCTGGAAAACAGTTTGCGAGGCCCCTTCACACCAAAGCCGTGCCGCGGGCCGCGACGGCGAAAAACGACGCGCGTTCACAGCCGGGAAAATAAGTTCGATGGATTTTCAATAAACGGGTCACACCAAAGACGCGCGGCAAAAAAAGACGCGCGCTCGCCGCCGCGTCGTCGGCCGAAATAACTTTTGTAGTTATCCAGTGTGCTTGCCCCGAAAAATGGACGCCTCCCGCAGCGTTTCACGCGGGAGGTGTGACCCCTGTATGTGGGCGGAAACCGCGGCGTTTTCCGTGGCGTTCAACGCGCGTTTTTGGTGTGCAAGGACCTTTAAACCTAGTTCATACTTCGACGCACGACCATCGGCGTCCGGCGTGCGATCAAAATCTGGACGCCGATTTCGCAGAGTTGATTCATATTCCAGCGTTCTTCAGCGACGGCGAAGCGTTATGAAATGACTCCAGTAATTACAGTCTCGCGATCGGACGCCGACCAAATCGCACGACGGGGTCGGCATCAAACGCGAGATGACGCGATCGGTCGCCGACGATGGTCGTACATCGAAGTATGAACTAGGCTTCAGGGCCTTGACTACTGCGTCCCCACTAAGAAGCTGTAATTTCTGTCTTTCGCAAGCTTTATCGCCTTTGTTGCATGAAGCAGTCCAAGAATAACGTATTGCATGCCAAAACCGCGCGAGAAGATCTGGTGCCATTTTGGTTGTGTACATTTTTGTAGTCGCTAGGCATTGTCATTGCTTATGAAAAGTACTGTACATTTAATGACGATGAACTGAACCAAACAGAAACGTTTTTGCTCTTTCGTTCCATGACCCGAGTATCGGAAAATAGGTTAGATATAAAAACACATTGAACAAACGTTTGAAAAACACAGTAACGAACTTTTCAACAAATCATAAGAATTCTACTTCAGTTCGGTGAGAGGTAGAACCTACTGGTACGCCCCCATGTAGAGGTTCCACCCTCTGTAAAATCCTCGTTTTCCGCATCGGGGCTCGGCAGTTTCCGTAGCGGATAGGAATCGTTGCTGACTTCACTTTCAAAGTTCACGACGTATGGCTGGTCGTGTGTGACAGTCCTCGGTTTGCGCTTATTCACAACAAAACTGGAACGAACACTTGTGACGTATGTGGAAGCGTTGTATCTGCTATTGTAACTGTATATGCTGTCCTGGTCCGCGGATGATCTACAGCAGGGAAAACAACGGAAGGCATACTTAAATCCCTGTCTGTATTTTGCGTTCATCCAGCAGTATATGATTGGATTATAACAGCTGTTACTCATTGATAGCCAATGGCAGAACACCCATACGGCGTTCATTCCTGGGAGATCGTAAATCGAAGGGGTCCAGTCTCCGACAATTGTTATGGTGTGAACTGGCAGCCAGCAAACAGCATAAATGAACACCACGGTCATCATCATCTTTATCATCTGTAATGAGAAAACGAACGTAGAATATGAGATGTTGGTTAGAATTACCAAGGTTGCAACCATCTTCGATAATCGAAGGCCGATCTGCTCGCTACTGCGTTACATCGCACATCACCCTTCGAGAAATTGACCGGTCTGCGGCGAATCCGCTGCCTCTCGAGAGGCCAATCAGAACCGGTGTTGTAAAATTTGAATCGTGGTACAAAAAGTGGTAGCCGAAGACCCGATATAAAGTGCAATATGATTGGCCGGCCGGTAAAGTTGGCATCGTGCCAAGATACGCCGCGGACAGGTCAATTTCTCGAAGGGTGATGTGCGATGTAACGCAGTGGTGAGCAGATCGGCCTTCGATTATCGAAGATGGGTTGCAACAGGCGGTTTCATCCACCTGCCAAAGGGTTGACATAAGCACCGACGTTTTTTGATCAATAAAAGTTGCTACGGGATGAAATGTAGACCGTGTTGCTATTGGAATCTGCCAGGAAAAATCGGATAACTTGATTAAAGCAACGAGTACAAGAACAGAGACAGTAACCCAACCTGCTTTTCTTTAGAACTGATCCCATGATACCGAAGGTTAAAATTTCAGACGAAAGGCGGGCTCCCCGTCCTCAAGACGAGTTCCCTCGATTCATACCACCAGAAACGGTTACTTGCCTTCGGGTTACGTTTCATTTTTTTGCGTATAGTCCTCGAAAATTCTTTCACAGTGTCTTAAGGGGCTTACAGGTCGACATTATACAAATAGTGGATGGTAGGGAGTCCAATATGGTTTTTTGTTGGATGAAGAAAAGTTATATCGGACGAGGTGAAGCCAATACATTTTGCGTTTCTGCTGGTGGGCAAAACGCGTAACGTCATCATGGCGGACACTGTCGGAGTTACGTCGTGAAAACGATCTATATTATACAATCAAATGTTCAAAAACATCTCGAACACTTTTACTGCATGCCTAGTTGCTCTTTCGGTATTTTCTGAATCCTTTTCCTGCAGAATTTGATGACTATCTTCCCCAGACAGGCTGGCAAATCTTTGTTTGGCAGACATCTTGAAATGCTGATGGAGAGATTCTCAAGTTGCCTAGCAACTATAATAGGCCTATGCCCTGATTGGCTAAAACTACATGTAGGAGGGCTGTCCGATACTAGGTTTTAGGATCCGATACGAGGATTGAGGATCCGATACGATGTGACATCCTATGATCACATGATGCAATCTGCTGCACATGATTGGCCAAGAACATTTGAGTGCATAATATTGCGTCTTGAAGCAACTCGCGGCAACTAGCTTTCCGGCGATGGAAGCAACTCGGAGAGACACTGATCAGTTGCCGATTTTGTCGACCCGAGCGCGCTTGCGTCTCCGAGCATCCGCCGGATCCGCTAGTTGCCGCGAGTTGCTTCGAGTTGCCCATGTTCTAATTTTCGGCGACTATAGTTGTTGGAATGGCCCGAGGCCATGGAAGACGCGCTCGACATGAGCGTGCTGTTCGAGGTAACTGCCAGTTGCTCCGAGTTCCTCTCTATCGCTGAAATGTCGACATGCGCGTGGTGGTTCAAGACGCAATGTCGACCTCTAAGCCTCCTTTACGCTTAATCCTATCTACGGAATATGTTAACGCCAGCAGGTTTTTTAAGCAAAACATTTCGATAAAACGTCACTCGTTGTCAGGGACACGTTTTATAAAAGATTTCATTTGGACTGTTCTGATAATAAATAACGAATTCGTTACTGCTTGGAGTTCGACCTTGATTCCTGCCATGAAAACTAATGGTGTCCACCACAGCTTCGGAACATTTGATAAACCACAGGCGGCCAAGGACACGCTCAATGATGCTGATCGCGTGATACGAGTGGCTTCATGTAAACAGATTTCATCCTGTCCAACATGGCAAACAGCGGCCATCTAATATAAAAATGAAGATATTTGCCGCTTTTTGTGCAAAGACTCGCGTTTGAAGATGAACTGATGACGTGAGGAGACATGAGTGATTTAACTAAACGAAGTCGTGCGCTGTGATACAAGCCATTTTCATGTGATGTAGGTTCATTTATAGCTAATGTGCCCTGAAAAAAGATTCCTTGCGGATCTGCTCATCCGGGCAATCGGGGAAAATTCTTTGCGTGCCAGTCACCAGAAGGACCATTGCACTAATTGGCTGTCCAATAATGCACTGGTTTACAAAGTAAGCTTGTATAATGCCATCTGTCAACTATCTCAGATTTTTTTCGTCGCGTGTGCAGCTAAAAGAGATGTCTTTCGAGTTTGTCTTTCGTAAGTGGGTTTAGTGTATGAGTGTTTGTTTTTATGCGTTAGCCTGGAGTATGGACGAAATAAGATCACATTCAAAATGGCGGTCAGGCAGCCATTACTATTTGAGTGCTGCCACCTATAATGTTCTCTCATCACTGGCAGTACCCTGCAGTAAAAAGCGAAAGGAAAAAAACTTTCGTGAATTCACAGTTCAACTTGCCGTGGTGGCCGTTGTAATGTGTACAATACATGGCGGGAATGTAGTCTGAGTGTCGGTAAACATCGATTACGGTGAAAACGAATGATCTTTTGTATGTGGCGGCTCTGCAGACCGTCGGGCTGGGAATCAGCGAAGGTGGAGGTCAGAGTGGCGCATTATAGAAACATTGGTCATGTTCTAAGATTATTAATCACCTGCCTATTGTTGATGAATGTTCGTCATGTTGATTAGGTAACCTGAAGGTTGGCTGTGTAATGGACGTAACACATGCAATTATTGTTCCCAAACTTAGACTAATCAACGCTTGCTGTAACCACAAGGCTAACTAAGGAAAACATCTAATAAGCCGCCTGGGGCGCCATAGTGGCGCCTGGATACTTTCCATGCGGAGAGTATGCTACCTTCATACTACGGGTCGTATTTTTGAACGTTCCTTAACGTAAAGGTCGACCTTAAGTCTATTGTAGAACAACATATTACAACAAGAACAACATTTCAACATAATATGTAAGACCGAGAGAGTTATGGTGCATCTTGAATTCTTAAATTTCCACTTCGTATCTACGAAGTCGATACGAAAGATAAATTTAAAAGTTTATACTACACTGTAACTCTATCGGTCTAACGTCATACGCTAAAAGACGCTCTTGCAGCAGGCGTTATTTGTGATCCTGAAATACATTACGTCATGGAAGTGAAGCCCAGTTTCGTACGTATTTCGTACTTCGTGTTTCGTCAGATTTGCGAAACCTCACTATTATTGGGCTACTAACAGCCTAAACTCCCTACGCAGTTGTGAGTCGTGCCCCCTTTGATTTATTCCTCTCCACAACTGCTTCACTTCGTAGAAGTCACCGCGTTTGGTCAACAGATGGCGTCAAGGCCAGGCGCGAGTTTTATAGCCTATCAGCACGCTGCTTTCAGAACTCTTTGGGCCGTTGGCAACTGATGTTCTTGTGCTACCATGGCTACTAGATCACATGATCCGCTCAGGCAATGAAAAAGTGTCTCAGGCCAGCTTGGTTACGGGTTGCTCGGTGCTCTCATTGGTAGACTCTCTCTTTCTCTGCGTAGAAAGTTTACTAACAGCCCAGAGAGTTGCTGAGTAGTGGTTTTGGAAATGTGGAGATACTGTAACAGGTAATATGAGGTATAATGCGAGGCTAAGGGAAGTTTTAGGTAAGACCTGCTGTCTGCTGGTCCGCAATTATCTGACAACTTGTGTGCATAATACATTTCAATTCGCCAGCACATACTCTAGACGCAATGATCCCGGAACCCGCCGACGGCGGCAGCACACGACGAAGGCCTTTATGGATCGCTACTGATATTTTTATAGTGTAGGTG
>NMRB01002804.1:49983-69475 GCA_002633025.1 Notospermus geniculatus
TTATGCAACGACCTTGATGATCAGAGGTCAAGGTCAAGGTCAAACTTGATAATTTGAAATATCTCTGCCTGTGGTAGAGATAGAGGCATGATCACCCATACTTAAGTTATTGATGATGCCCATTTCGATTATGCAACGACCTTGATGATCAGAGGTCAAGGTCAACGTCAAACTTGATAATTTGAAATATCTCTGCCTGTGGTAGAGATAGAGGCATGATATCACCTATACTTAGGTTATTGATGATGCCGATTTCGATTATGCAATGACTTCGATAATCAGAGGTCAAGGTCAAGGTCAAACTTGATAATTTGAAATATCTCTGCCCGTGGTAGAGGTAGAGGCAAGATATCAGACATACTTGGGTTACTGAGAATGCCCATTTCGATTATGTTACCGCTGCATTACTCCTTAAGCTCCTTTGTTGCTGGCGGCTTGTTCTCTATGACCAAAATATTACCATTTCTTGCAAAAGCTAAATCTCTATTGTATTCTCAGTCACGAAAATGTCTTGGTATTATGGCAGATTCGTATTACGTCTGCGTTTTTATCAGCTAATGGGCATCTGATTTAGAGACTGGCTATACTGCCATTTTCCTGGGTATTGCAATGCAGCATTCATATTATTAACGGGAAAATATGAGGCACACATCATTATAGACCAGTTATTGTCGTAATCCGTTAACAAAAGATAAAAGTACAAAAGGGCCAACCGAGGCATTGCTGGCCCAACTTAGAACAAACATGTAAATGTGGGGTGAGTATAATCCGAAGATTGAAGACCGAAGACTGAGGATGTATAAACCGAGGATGTACCAGGTATAAACCGAGGAGGTATAAACCGAGGATGCACCAGGTACATGTATAAACCGAGGATTCCTACAGAAAATCAAACTGTCTGATTGGATTTCAATGTGATGGATGAAGACATATACAAATAGACGTACTTCCTCCATGTCGACTCCGACAGCGAATCAAGAAATTTTACAGCCGCCATTTTGGTAATCGCCAAGACATAAGTTAAATAACCACTCAACTAACAACTACAGATCACAATTGCCATCCCTAAATTCGTGTAAGTTGTGCAGATTCTCCACATAACTTACGCGCTACAATGTATGTTACGCGTACCGTAATATTCGGGCTATAGCGCACCGGGGTATAAGGCGGACCCCCAAATTTCACCAAAAACTTTTGACGAAATCCATATAAGACACTCTCCGTACGAAGTGCAGCAATGCTTCAGAGCATACACATACAATGTATTGGCTGGTCAGTCTGCGCATTCGTTTACGGTCATAACAACACCCAAGCTGATAATTACAGGGTCAGAATGCCAATGTTTGAACCCATTGACATGGGCAATTATGCTGTAGTATAGTACCAATTTATGCTGTAATACCGATGTAATGCATGGGATTTTATTGCGTTGCTGTGAAATTTAATCCAAACCCACGGCAACTCTTTTCAGTCAGCTGTTTATTGTAACCTTGACTTGTTGCCTGTGGCAATGACGAAGTGACTCACTACTCAAAATCATCATTACCACACAGGCTGTAGATTCGGAGGTCACCTGGACATTTTTTTTGGACACCCTGTATAGTACCAGTAGCTTAAGTTTTCCCGAATCGATTAAGTCCTTTAAATTTATCCTACATAAACCGTAAACATCTTTTTGCATCTTCTGAATGAACATTAGAAAGAATTATGTACATGCCCAGAGGTAAATCTCGAAGTCTCCTCGCTTATCTCATCTCTCAGTTGGCATCAAATTACACATCAAAATGCACCCTTTTAGCTATTGTGGCATGTGGTTTTCTTGCTACTTCAAATTGACTTTACCAATAACAACAATGTACCATTATGATTCATATTTACAAATGCACGCATGTCTTTCTCAAGTTAGGCTGACGCTGATCTGACTTTCGCCAATGACATTTCTGAGAGTTGGGATACCGTTGTGAAGACTTCTTTAGGGTTTTTTTATTCAAATGGAAGAGTGTAGTGTTTGGGAAAATATCCAGCAGTCAAACTTTCCAACTATTAGTTGCAGTAAGCAAATGAAATGGTCTATGGACCAGGGTAACATGAATCATACTATAATTTGAGCAACGTTTATCTGTTTGTCTGTTTGTTCCCCTACTCCTCCGGCGTCCTTGGGCCGACCTTCGCCAAACTTGGTGGGTGGATGTAGGTTGACCCCAGAATTGCCCTTGTGCGGTTCATATTTTGGAAGGTCAATGTCGTTGGGGTCAAAGGTCAAATGTTTGTTTTTCGGAGGTCCTAGGTCCGTTTGGGATGAAACTTGGTAAGTGTATTCGTGTTGACCCCTTGATAGCAGACATGGGTCAAGACTGGGAAAAGGTCAAGGTCAAACGTCAAATGTACGACAACCTCTGCCCCCCCCCCATCTATGCCCCTGTGCGACCGGTAGGCCTACCACCTACGACATCTACAACTAATCAAAAAGTGCTCATTTCGACAATATGCTCGCCCCAACTTTGTGCCCGCCCCACGGGTACTTTTGACTAGTAAAGGTCAAAATCTGGCATATGTGACCCTCCACCACAAATCCAGTCGGAAGTCGCTCTGAGGTTGGCAGGTTGGGACTGAATTATCTGTCAATTTCAATATTGTCTGTCTATTGTGAAATCTGAGTGATTTTGTTTTTAATTTCTTTATCTCCTGATGTCATCTCAGTGTGTTTCGTCTCAATTTTCTGTGCGACTTTTGACTGGTTTTGTGGTGGAGGGTCACATATGTGGAGACTATCTACATCTACCAGGTGAGCTAAAAATTGCCATGTTTGATTTTGAACCCCTTGTACTGATGCAGAAATATTTTTCGTGAATTACTAACTGGTGAATATGAATTTGGATTCTGGATTTGTATGTTGTGCATAATAATATTCTTTGCCAATTTTCAGAATTTCTTATTCCAAAGACAGCCATGCTTCAAATTCACGTGCAATATGAGAGAAATTCGTCGGACAATTTTCACTTTAAACTTGAAACAAATAGAGTCATTAAAATCAGGCAGATCCTGGATTTCATCATTAAAAGTAGTGAGAAATATAAAACACCTTCTGATTTGACAAACACCTTCTGATTTGACAAACACCTGTGGTGCTTCAATTTCTTTCAGAAGAAAAACATCGGGATAGATTTTTAGCTCACCCGTGAGCTATAGTCGTCAGTCAGCGTCCGTCGTCCGTCGTCGTCCGTCGTCGTCGTCGTCCGTCGTCGTCGTCCGTTAGCAGGGCACGTTTTGTAACCGCTGGAGCTATTGATCTGAAACTTGGTACATATATACCCCTAGGTCAGATGACCTATGACACCAAGTTTCGGTCCGATTCGATTCTTGGCTTGGCCTCCAGGTGGCCAAAACCAAAAACACAAAAAGTGCAATAACTCCTTAACTAATGACTGGATCATTTCCAAATTTTTATCATAGGTGTATCTAATTAGGATACATAACATATTTAACGGGTTTTTGGTTTGACCTACTTTTCAAGGTCACAGAGGTCAAAGTTCGANTGCCTGAATTAAGGCTTTACATAAGAGGAACTTTTGCTTCATAATCATCAAAAATTTCAGGGCAATCGCTCAAAGCATTCTCAAGATACTTGACGTAAACACAAAAAATTCAAAGTGGCCACCATCTTTGATGGGTGGCGGTGCTGATCGTTGAAAGGAACTTTCCCCTCATAGAGACAAACCCCTCATAAAAAATTTCAGGTTGATCGCTCAAAGTGGTCTCAAGTTAATTGACGGAAACAGAATTCAAGATGGCCACCACAGCTGCCATCTTGGATGGGCGGCGGAGGTGGTCATGGAAAGGAACCTTCCCCTCATAGACACAAACCCTCACAAAAAAATTCAAGTTGATCGCTCAAAGCGTTCTCAAGCTAATTGACGGAAACCGAATTCAACATGGCCACCATAGCCGCCATCTTGGATGAGCGGCGGTGCTGGTCATCCAAAGAAACCTTCCCCCCATAAAAAATTTCAGATTGACCACTCAAACGCTTCCTCAGGTAATTGATGGAAACCAAATGTTACTGGACACCAATTCCAACACAGACACCAACACCCAGGCACGTGCCTCGACATATGCCCCCCCCCCGACCCCCGACCTTCGGAGGTCGTGGGAATAAAAACTGCAATTGCAGAGCTCTAATGTATTCAGATACAGCATAGTACATTTTACACTACACTTTACATTGGCGAATGTACACACTTTCTGAATTTCCAGTGTGGCTTTAATTATACCACAGAGACAATCAGGACCCTGCATTTTAATTTCCTGCAATCAGAAGGGAACACGAAAGGGACATCGGAGCGGTGTCAGTGGTTTCCGACTTGTACCATTGATGCAGGTGGAATGTGCACCAGGGATGTAGCTGCTAAAGCCAACTATTGAAGATATGCACCAATCACACAACTGAGCTCATTTGTATGACCACCACGACTAACCTTCAAGGTCATTGCTTAATCAGAAAGAGTGTCCTCAATACCCGAGGTGTTGTGTTGGTCTCTTAACAGAACCAACAGGAAATCATAATTAGCCGTGTCCAGCATCACTGATTGCTGGTTGAGCTTTCTGATTGCCGGCAAAGGGTACAAATGACAATTTACACCAAGACGACCAATCAGCATATTCATTGAAGTTGAAGATGTCAACACGATGTTTGAATAATTCGTACACAATGCACCATTAGTCTTTTGCCAATCTCCTTCATCATGATAAATCACAACAGAGCAATCAAATTCCTCCGAAGTGCCGTCACATTCCACATTTTATGATGCTCCAGTTACGACACTGCCACCAGGTGAGCAATGAGGAGCAACGATTAAGCAATGAGGAGCCACGATGGTGTAGTGGTTCGGGCCTCCGGCTAGCGGTCAGAGGATCCCGGGTTCGAATCCCGCTGCTGGCGTGAGACTTTGGGCAAGTCTCTTTGCCTCAATGGCCTCTCTCCACCCAGGTGAATAAATGGGTACCGGTCGGAAATGCTCAGATTGTAGCGCTGAATGAGCAGCTCATCTTAATTCTACTAGTACTGAAAGGTTTCAGGATAGACTGGGGTTAAAGTGTGAAGTCGGATGACACCTCTACCGTTGTTGATATCAGACTATAAACCCAAACTTTAAACTTTTTTGTTTTTAGGTGCCTTAGCAGCGCTGCTTACCCCCCAAACAATTTCTGGGTATTTTTCTACAAAAAATTGGGTATTTTGCCGAACTTTTGGGTACAATATGTGAATTGACTGAGTTTGTGTATTTTGCCAATGTTTTGGGTACAATACATGTATGTTAATGGAATGATATTTTTGGGTATTTTCTACATTTTTTGGGTACAATTATAATGTGAAGTTGGCGGCTCAATGGGAGGTAGAGAACGACGAAAACAACTTGTGAACTTCGTCATGTTTATTCCGTACAAATCCTACTTTCAAACGTAGAACGATTACTTTTAAACGTATTTCGTGATGTTTCTGCACACAACCGACCCAAAATCTCCAAACGTATGATGGGGACCTTCAAACGTACAACGTTCAATTGGCAATGATTTCCATACAGTGTATAGTGACAAAACGTGCCACGAAATGACAAAATTTTGAACTCTGACCTCTGGAAGTTTCAGATCAATAGCTTCAGCGGTTACAAAACGTGCCCTGCTAACGGACAACGACGACGACGGACGCTGCACCATTGTAATAGCTCACCCCGGTGAGCTATGGTCAACGAAACATTTGGTGCACGTGCCCATGAAATACTTCCATTGCATTTGGCATGTATTCATTGGAATACTATCCGACTCCAAAATAGTCCAGGTCCGGACTATTTTGGAGTTGTAATGGAGCATTACGGCACTGCGTAGGAGTTTGCAGAGCAATATTCAGCAAATAGGATAGAAATATATTTCTATCCTATATATACACTTTTTGCGTGTTTGATTACTTAAGTGCCGTGCTTCCCCGAGTAAGCGCCACAGCGTTCTGAGAACGAATCAGCTAAAGAGAACTTCTCTTTAGCTGATTCAGCCAATGGAGAAAGAGGAAATGCTTTGGCGCCATGACACTCTACTCGAGCCAGGCGCGAGACCGTTTGTTTACCTGGCCTTTCAAAGACGCCATGACAGTTTACTCTAACCAGGCGCGACATCGTTTGTTTACTCGTCCTCAATGCACATGCTCCACAATGCGCGATACCCGAGCTTCCCCAAGCGCAGTGCAAGTAATCGAACACGCTATTTGTTACAGCCAAGAAATGACCACTTTTTACTATGATAAAAATTGCTATTGAAGTCTGACACTACCACGGGAACTTATATCATGTCTTGTTCTCAGTCTTAGCACACAACATCATTAAGAATTCCCAAATGACGAGGGATTAAAAATGCAGTTCGTCTAAGAATCTGTTGAAATGAGAATTCATCACACACAATGAAACCAAGATAAAAATAAAACCCCATAATCCGAGTTAAGGAATGACTTAAAGCATCAATCAACTCCAATGTGATGTGATGAATCCGGGCCACGAGAGAAATTGACATCAATCAGATGTTACGTCTTCCATTTGATGGATTCATTACAGTTTAAGATCCCAGAAGTTGTGAGTTGAAGAGTGTAAAGCAAGGTTCATTGGCACACGGATCCGATCCGTTTCCAGTCCGTTTGCCCCTAGTTTTCCGGATACGACAACGCTGAAGTCCATTTGATAGATTTTTTGCGAACCTGAATCGGACCAATTCCGTGTGCCAATGAACCTTGCTTAAGCAGGCAGCATGTACAGCTCTGGAAAAAAATTGTTAGACCCCCTCTGTTATTTCCACTCTTTTTCCTTTCCAACTCTGATTGACCCTTTTATGCCACTGAGGGCTGAGCAAGTAAGGAGCAGTTTACACATGCAACTTTTCAGATGCAACTCATTGCATAAACCTGGGGAGACCAAAGAGTTTCATCAAAGTTGCGTAAACGGGCATGCAACTTGCTACTGCAACCTCATGCAACCTATCTCACCAGTCACTATAGAGCTACAGTACGTTGCACAATTGACCTCCCTTTATCTGTGTACCTTCCTCGGACGTGGCGCGGAAGGTATCCTTCAGTTCATTGCGTATGGTATGGGTACGTCACGCATCTCTGTTGCGTGACGTGACGTCGGGTGAATGACGTTACGTCTTCACTGCATGCCTTCTATGACGCCGCGCCACGTCCTCGGAAGATACGAGGATGGTACGTGAATGATGCTGCATGTGGTAGGCGGGTGGTGCGGGGCACGGAAGGGAGGTCAATTGTGCAATGAACTGTACTCGCCAAACACCTTCCCTAAATCTAATTTCATGACATGTGAGAAGATGAGATAATTCAAAAAGTGTTAAGGTTTTGACAGAAATACACTGTCAAATATGTCACATTTGGTCTGACAATTGCGGTAACGGGACCACCTCACCTATGTGGACCACTTGCTCCAGTTCTACATGTATGGGTGGTCCACTTACCGAGTTCTACTGATACCTACCATTCAACTGTACATCTGTGCAGTGCATGTGTTTTCACTGAAATTCACTCAGCCACTTTACAAATCATCAGAACTCCCAGCTTGCTAGCGAGGCTATTATTTCTACAGTTCATCAACAATTAACCACCATTTTGCCGTATCCTCTTTCAGCATTTTAAAGATTCAACGTGAAAGACTCATAAGCCATTTCCTCCTTGAACAGTAATGGACCCATTTAATAGCAGCCGTAGCATTTAATTGATGCTTAACTAGGGAGAATCCCTGCATTACAATGGTACTCGTTGCAAGACTATTTCAAACGTGGCAATGATTAAATTACTGTTATAATAATCAGCGCGACTGATATGGTGGATATTCACCACCAGTTACCTGACAGCTTTTATGTGATTGTCTCTATCGGACAGTGACAAAGCCAATAATCCTGCCCGTCAGCTCTAGATCCACCATTTTATAATGCTAAGAACAATGTATATATAATACTGCAAAATGTGACAAAAAGGTGCCAGATTGATTAAAAACAAGCCTGGTGGCGACAGAAAGTTTACATAGTGGAGTAAACATATTGCAATAATGGAGGGGCATGGGGGACTTCATGTACCATTTTATAGAATTTCTAAGGGCCGTATTCTAGAAGCTTCCTTAACTCTAGGTTTACCTTTACCTATTGTTTGCAGGGCAGAATACAAAAGCTTGAAGTGTACCTTAGAGTTAAGGAGGCTTCTAGAATACGGGCCAATAACTCAATACTGCGAGGCTCTAAAGATAGGTCTGCGAGTCACTACCCAAAGGTACATACATATATGACACTACAAAAGTTTCAACGCAATAGCTCAAACCATTATCAAAATATAACCCTTAAGTTTTTCAGAAAATGCCCCCTATTGGCCAAACTAGGAACTGCATCGCAGCAAAAATTGATCTTGACCTACATTTGGTGGTCATACACACCAATATGCAATGTGAAAATGATCCTTCAAGAACTAGAGGCGCTTTCCACCTGACAAGGGATAGTTTGCAATTTTGGTTTGGGCCCCCTAGTGGCAAAGTCAAGAATAACATTTCACCATAATTTTGTCTGTGAGTGACAACAACCTAGAGGCACATAAATACAAAGTTTCAACACAATAGCTCAAACCATTATCAAAATATAGCTTGTTCAATTTGTTCACACAATACCCCCTACTGGCAAAAATACGAATCATCACTCCCAAACTCGAACTTGACCTAGATTTTGTGGTCATATACACCCATATGCAATATGAAAACCCGATCTGTCAAAAACTGAAGGTTCTATCCATCTGACAAGGGAAAAGTTTCTGGACGCACACATGTGCGCATGCACAGTAGACCACCAATAAAGGCACTAAGCACAGCATAAGCCCTTTTGGCCTGTCAGCCAATAGGGCTAAAAACATGGACTGAAGAGGAGTGAGGGCGCGATCCAACTTGCGTGGTAGATTTTTACTGGAAATGTATTAGAAGGCACCGAGCCATTTCAGACGAGGTAGCTGAAAATCTGATTTGTAGTGTTCAATTATTATGCCCCCGCTCAACGAAGTTGAGATGGGGGCATTATGTTCTCAGTTGGTCTCCGCGTCCGCCGCCGCGTCCGCCGCCGCCGCCGCATCCTATTCCCGACTATAACTCAAGAACAGGTTGTCGGATTGATCTCATATTTCTGTGGTGTAACCGGGTGGATCAGAGGAGGTGCCCTATCGATTTTGGTTGCGATCCGATATTCAATATGGCCGCCAGGAGGATATCTTGGAGTTTGCATTCCGGACCGTAACTCAAGAACGGGTTGCCCGATTTATCTCATATTTGCGTGATGTAATGGGGTGGATCAGGGGAGGTTCCCTATCGATTTTGGTTGCGACCCGATATTCAATATGGCCGCCAGGAAGACATCTTGGTTTTAGCATTCCGGACCATAACTCAAGAACGGAATGCCCGATTGATCTCATATTTGCATGGTGTAATGGGGTCCATCGGGGGAGGTTCCCTATCGATTTTGGTTGCGACCTGATAGTCAATATGGCCGCCAGGAAGACATGTTGGTTTTAGCATTCTGTACCGTAACTCAAGAACGGGTTGCCTGATTTATTCCATATTTGTATGGTGTAATGGGCTGGATCGGGGGAGGTTCCCTATCGATTTTAGTTGTGACCCAATATTCAATATGGCTGCCAGGAAGACATCTTTGTTTTTGCATTCCGGATCGTGACTCAAGAACAGGTGACCCGATATTCAGCGTGATGCACCAGAGCGGGGGCATACTTGCAATCGCCCCGATTGCGTTACATCTAGTTTTTTATTGGAATAATGTCAGAAAAAAATGGTACTTCTCGAAGCCATCCAGGATAGGCCATTTTCCAATTTGCACATCTCCATTTTAAGCGTGTTCTGCTATCAATCATTGAGTTGTGTGGCACATACCTTGTAAAGGCTTTGTGTGGCTCATAGTTAATACATTTTATATTTCATATTCTGTATCAAGGATTAGGCCCCATAAAAAATGTTAGTTTATCATCCTTGTCACCTGAAGAAACTGATGAGGGGAGGGCAAATTTTTTTTTATTTTCATTTTTTCGTTAGACAATAAAACATGATAAAATGTTAGTTTATCATCCTTGAAAAGTTCAGTTTTCAAGGAGAGACTGATGGATGTCTTGCACAGTACATTTCAGTTCAATATACATGTACCATACACTGTGAAGCATGGAGGGTGTCAGGAACAAGACTACAATGCATGACTAGTACTACGACCTCAGCATGTGCTTTTGTTTTGACTGGAGACTGACCATATGGCTTTGTTGTGTCTGGTTTGGGACCGTTCCCATTTCTTCTGTAGGGGTTGCAGGAACCTGTTACATGCAGTCTTTGCATCAAAAACATGCTCAGGGATGTTCAATAGATGTATCTATCACCCATTCAGTGAAATTGAAAAATAATTTTTTTCCCGATGCGGCCAGAAAAAGTGATGCCAAACTCCTCACAGCGCCACCTGTCTCCATCCTTCCGACCTAGTGACACTGCCACCAGGTCCCTACTTTCTCGGCGGAGGATCGTAGTTCCAATACATTCCAAATGGAATTGAAGTATTTCATGGGCACGTACACGAAACGTTTTTCGTCAACCTAATTATCTGATTGGTCAACAGAAGCACGTGAACCAAGGGCGTCCTCTGATTGGTTAAAGCCCCACAGTATTGAATTTTTACGATATTTTCAAAATGTTAGGAGAGAGCACAAAGAGGTCTCATAGCCTTGTGAAGGTCCCCAAAATGCTTGTCTGATACGTACTTCAGAGAATCAAGGCCTAGTTTTCAGCACGCATTAGAAAAAACGACAGGGAGAGCTCTAATGTATTCAGATGGAGCGCAGTACATTTTACACTACGCTGACGTCGTGCACTGACGTCAAGAATTGCGGCGATGATTTGCGTTTTTCAAGTTCAATACAGTGGGGCTTTAGGAGTGCGAGAAACTGTGGGACTAATCACTTCCCATGCCTGTAAAGTTCCGCCACCAAAATACGTATTCTGATCATTTACAGCAAATATTCGTCTCAAATCTTACATTTCCACTTTTGATGAATGTATGCTGTTTATATTATTTGACTTTATTGACTTTTATTTGGAGATATTCGGTGTCAAATGTGCTCGCACTATTTTCCAGCCAGGTGGAAAGCGATGAGGCAGCTGGTGCTAGTGGCATAAGCGGCCCGTCCAAAAGTAGGCCGCGCATGCTCGGTAGGAACTAGTTTGGGTGGGGATGATAAACTACCTTTTTTTCTATTCGGCCTTTGTCACATCCACTACCATATACATTGTATTGAGTTCGATAGAGATGCACGTACACTTTGTAATTTGTAAAGATCAAGTGCAGGAGGAAAACTGAGATGTGCATCTCTATAACATGATGAATTAATCTATTTCGGTATAGCTGCTACTTTACAGTTTAATGTCACACGTATAAACTTGCTCTAATCCTCTTTCTCATTATCCTCATGTAAAGCCGCCCATACACGGCGCAATATTATTGCACAATATGGGGCCCAAATGGGTGGTCTTGTGCTTCTAGCATGATAATTAGAAGAAAGATTGACAATAAGATTGCCCATTGTGATCCTCATATTGTGCAATAATATTGATCGTGTATGGGCAGCTTTAGTGAGAAGTGTCATATATTACAACAGTTTTCACAACATGAGACGTACTGCCAACTCAGAATCAAAGTTCCAGTCCGCAATTTTTGGCATGGTTAAATTTGCAGACCACACAATATTTTGTGCAGTGCTCAAAAACCTGGCCGAGCTGCCCCTGAGCTGACACTGATCAGTACGCAAAGCCCGTGTACATTGCAGCGACTGAACGAAACTGGGTACAACTCAAGTTGCCAGAAAGTTGAACATGTGCAACTCTCGGCGCAAACTCGTCCCCAGTGGGTTTACGTTCCTACAACACCACTGGAAAGGGCTGACGACTTCAGGAATACTGCGCATGCGCGATATACTAATTTCGAGGCAAATCACACCGAAGCTGGCACCCGCGGTTTGATGTTCCCAACTAAACTATTCGTTCGAAATTGCTCTAATACTTAAACAACTTCGTGTTTTGGGTGTATTATATGGTTCTTTAGGCATATATGATCTTTTTCAGTCATCGAAGAATGAAATATTGTGGGAAACAAACATTTTGGCACGCTGCCAGCGGTTGTCTAGAAATTTTGGACAAGTCGCCAGCCCTTTCCAGAGATATCCTCGGATGAGGTAGATCTGGGTACGAGATTGCTCTCGGCGTTGGCAAACTTTCAGTTCCAGTGAGTCGCAAGGGTGCGTACATTGACCGTTTCTGGCGACTGATCAGTCGCCTCCAGTTCCAGCTAGATCCTCCCAGTCGCCAGTAGCTCAGTGGCGACTAGTTGTCTCCAGTTGCAAGTGTGATGTACTTTGGTCAATGGAATTACTGCAAAGGAGGTTCTTCACTCGGTTCATGAAGGGAGAGCAACCGTGAGAGGTTTATGGAATGGAATTTGGAGTGACAATATATTGGAACAATGTCTATGCGTTACGGGCATTGCCCCCGGTGGCATAACTGATATAATGTTGAAATCCGAGACGCTGAAAGTAGGCTTTGAGCCTCCATGCTTGTGTTCATTTGGAAGCAGACCTAGATTACATGATTAAGAATAGCCTACCAATGAAGCTGTTGACAAGAACGGCAGAAGCCGAAGGACAAGAAGAAGGCAGAAGGACAAGAAGAAAGGCAGAAGGACAAGAAGAAGGGCAGAAGGACAAGAAGAAGGGCAGAAGGACAAGAAGAAGGGCAGAAGGACAAGAAGAAAGGCAGAAGGACAAGAAGAAGGGCAGAAGTACAAGAAGAAGGGCAGAAGGACAAGAAGAAGCTCTGAAACTCTAGAATAGAGTTTCAGATTGTAATTTCGATTCTACTATTCTAGAGTTTCAGATTGTAAAGTTCCACTTGAAAAAGACCCCGGTTGGGGTCGAAAATTCGTGAATTCTGGAGATTGACTTCTTGCTTATTATCATTTTGTGTGTCAATTTTGTGCTATTCTGTATCTTGCAGATAAGACTGACATATACAATAAAAGGGATAGAAAAGCCATCAGGGCAAAACACGCAAGAAATCAGGGTTCTCCACTTAGTGTAACAGAACGGGCGTGGCACACGTTCTAAAACGCAGTGCCCGGTATGTTTCAAACCCTGTAGAGAACACTGGAAGTGCATCGATCCTCCCGATCCAGAGGAACACGCAGATGAAATATTCAACTTCGTGAGAACACAACCGCAGCAGTCAATGTCCATGATGCCGTGCGAATGGGGCTGAATCGAATGAATGAGCTTGGTCAGAAATTACCAGATGGCTTGCATGAAACCATTCACGAAAGCGTGATAACCATGGTAGCAACAGAGAAACATGTAAATCATGGTGATCCAAAAGTGTACTACACAAATATCATTTACTCGAGGGTCATAGGGCTTCTGGCTAGTGGTTGAGAGGTAAATATCAGAGATCTCATGAATTAGCCCCGGTACTGCAATCGATGTTTGAGTTGACAGGAGAAATGAGAGCAGCAACATCAAAATCCTCTTCAAAACAGCAGCTGCAGGTTGAGGTATCAGCAAGCACTTCTGATGATCAATGTTTACTCTCTCCTTCATTGATGGCTCTGCCCTACTGTGTCATCCCTTGTCCTGCAAATGGCGCAGTTGAGGGCTTGGCAGTGAACATGAAATAATCTATTGGGGTTAGACATTAATGAAATGGTCCATGGACCATGTGCTCACCTGGGTGAATGTACCAGAAGAACAAATGACAAATGTTAAATTGGAATGTTCCAGGGCAAGTCTTGAGTTCCTGGGTAATATGATTATGGTCAAAATTTCAAGGTCAAATCATTCTTGCTTGAGTAACATATGACATATGCGCCAGCCGAAACTTGGTGTCATAGGTCATCTGACCTAGGGGTAAGTTTCAGATCAATAGCCCCCCAGTGGTTACGAAACGTGCCCTGCTAACAGACGCCGCCACCGATGGCGGACGACGACGGATGCAGCACCACGACAATAGCTCACCCCAGGTGAGCTAAAAATGGGGGATTTTTCCTGGTATTCAATAGGAGCTGTCAGCGAGTTGGCCAATAGGTGTCACTACAGTCCAATTCAATCCATATAGCGGACCCATTCATTCTTGATCGAGCACCAATCACGTGGATTTTCCTTTGTATGGTCCGCTAGAACCTAATTGCTGCCATCTTCTGGCAAAACGCGCGGTTTTGCTCTGTTTGAAGAAACCTCGGTGAAATTGCATTTTAACGTTCGTCCGGGGGTCCAGATTGACTGACTCCAAAGTGCATCTGACTAGTTGTGACAAAATGGCCATATCTCCGGAACGGAAGCAGCTACGACGACGCAACTGGCGCCAAAAGAAAGTGGAGAAAAAATAGCTGCATTTTGACCAATTTTCAGACACGTAGGAGCAACAGTTATCGAAATATAGACGTTTAAATATTGGCACCCTGACGAAAACATAGGCCGAATGCGACTATTTCCTCACAATTTGCATCTTCGGCTCTGGCCTGTTTCTCGCACAGACATTTTGGAAGAGGCAGACCTGCATGAGGTCGTGGCCCATTTAGTTGCCTCCAGAATGAGTGTCTTGTCATCAGTTTTGGTTGCAATTTGTGGGAGCCAGGCACATTTTTGTAGACACATCAGAAATTCATGCTACGAAATGTACACTTTTCAACTTAATGCAGTAGCGAAAGGGTTAACAGTTCTGTTACAATACCACATTCTGACCTCCACACCCAATATGGTTCCCGATCCATCACCATAAAAACCATATGTAAGAAATTTCCAGATTCAGCAAAAAACCATTTGGCGACTGAACTAAAAGTTTCAAGTTACTACAATATACCCATCAGTCACAAAATGTGCTGTGCTAAGCAATGCGGACAACAGATTTCCCTTACCAAAAAGTAGCATATGCTCCGAATGTGCTCTAGATATGCTGGCACTGTGCTGAAAATTGTTACACGTGTACAGCATGTGCTGCAGTTGTGCTGAATTGCTCAAGCTACGAATAGAGCACAACTTCAGCATATGCTATCAATATGCTCTCATGGAGCACATCTGCAGCATGTGCTGAAAATGTGCTCTTTTCCCACTGGACCGTATTGAGAGCGCGGTGGAATAATGGTTAGGGCTGTGGACTCGTGACCGGAAGGTCACGGGTTCGATCCCCGGCCGTGCCACTCTGTAACTCTCAACTGGCCTGAAATGTCCATCGTGTGCGCTATATTGTGGCTGCCCTTTGGTTTCTACAGAAAGGTTTCTGAATCATAGGCTGGGGTAATAATGTGTGAAGCGCTTAGAGAGCGTAATACGCTATGAAGCGCTATATAAGAACTCACCATTATTATTATTATTATTATTATTGCCTCATTGTAAGAGCTCACCAGGTGACATAAAGTAACATGATCATTTTACCAAACACATGTTTTTGGGAAAACATGTTACGGCAACACCGCTAGTTATTTACTGGCAGAATAATCATGTTGAATGTCAAGGCTTATTTAGAAAACAGGAAGGGGCTTCACATTACCTCCGAGAAAGACAGTAATGTGCCATCGTATCCCCATTATCACATTTCATAGTCACAAAATAGCTCCGGCAGCAAAGGGAACTCATCATCCGCTGTGACGGAGAATAACTCTTCCGTTTTGTCTGATTGTGTTGTTTTAACGCTGCTCTCAGTACCGTCACAATTGACATCCCTAAATTTGCATGTTGTGCGAATTCTGGGTGCCGTTTCGTGAAATGTACGAGCTATGTTACATGTACCCGGTATGTTTCGTGTACCGGTAACTCGGGGTTGGGAATCAGGTGTGAAATAACTTGCTCATGATCCAGAATTGGGTTACCAACATTTAACCACTATATATCCTTATCCTGAGGCTATAGGCCTTTTTACACGGTGCCGGTGCGTTCCGGATCGAGACTAGATCGAGGAGGGTTTGGTTATTTTTCCCCGTGTAAAAGCGAAACAACTGACCTCCACCTTCCGCGGGCCAGTTCAGTTCGCTACGTGAGTCTCGGGAAGGTGGAGGTAGGTACAGGCCGGTTATTCTCTCGTGTAAAAGCGAACCGACCTCCACCGGCCTCGTGCGGGATTGAGCACGCTACCTGAGTGACATAACTCGCGTATTTGCTGTAAGTTACCTGTGAAGAAATCACGCACGAAATTTCTCAATCACTGCTCATGCTGTCAGAAGCATAGTTTTTCAATTTTTAGTGATTATTTCCGGGATATTTTTTACTTACGGTAACTGTAAATGTTGATACACGCCATCTAGTGGCATGCATTTGAACGAACCGACCTCGAACTAGATCGAGGCAGGTTATGGAACCTGCACCGCGTAAAAGTGATCAATCCATCCTGAACCGACCCCCCCCCCCCCCCGAGGAGGGTGGAGGTAGGTTTCCTCAAACCAGCACCGTGTAAAAAGGCCTTATATGTTTTAACTTCAATGTACAGTACGTGGCACAATTGACCTCTCTGAATCCGCGTACCTTCCCCGTATGTGACGCGGAAGGTAGGCTTCAGTTCATCGCGTATGGTACGGGTACGTCAAGCGTCTCTGTTGTGTGACGTCGGGTGAATGACGTTAAGTCTTCACTGCGTGCCTTCCATGACGCTGCGCCACGTCCTCGGAAGATACGAGGACGGTACGCGGATGGTGCGCGGCACGGAAGGGAGGTCAATTGTGCAAGGTACTGCACATTCTTTCTTAGTGAGCCTATTGTAAAGTGCCTTTGAGCACACTTTTTTACATACTTGGGAAGGGCAATATAATATTATATAATGATAATAATAATGCTGGTATTCCATCTCGTTCTGAGAGATATCCACTGTATGAGAATGCTTCTATGCATCAAAAGACCCTCAACGTCTGCTTTCATTACGGGATGTTGGTAATGCAATCAGATCTGTTGCATAGCTACATCCATTTGTATTGCTGCAAGGTGGGAGTAATTCCTCAGATGATGCAAAATGTACAGTACATGTACATGCATTTGATGTAAGTATAACCTTGTCCAATGGGTCATGTTGCTCTGAGTGGACCAAAAGACTAATGGATAGTGCCGTACTGTGTAGTGCCGTACTAGCACTACACAGCAAATTTTTTTTCTACGTTATTTCAGTTCACTTCTGGCATGAAAATTAAACCTATTTGTTTTGGTCACCTGACAGTAAAACTTACATCATCTTGCAGTAGATGAAAATTTCTCTAATTTCAGTACTTTTTTCCTTAAAACGACGAAAACGTGATACTGATAAATGCATACGTTTTGTCTCATTATTCCTGTAGAAAAATGTAAAAAAATGTACAGGTCAATTTTTCAAGACGCAACATCAACACCTAAAATGACGTCAGTGACGTCGCAGAGGTCACTTCGCTCGCAGCGCCAACGACCTGTCAGGATAAACAAAAAGTCACCATCCTCATTAATTCACATAATGGTGTACGTCAGTTGAAAGCTCCGGGCAGACTGCATGAAGTTGGGAGCTGCAATGAAACAGCTCCAGAAAGAGTCTAAATTCCTTGTTTTTAAAATTACATGTACATTCACTTTATAACACACCAAGATACTGATACACGCAAGATACATGCTCAAAATAGTTCACAAATGTCTTGTAACTTGCACAGTAAAGGATCTGCATGGTGCTTACTATGATAATAATATTACATGCACAGCCAAAAATATCATCTGCTTAGTACCGGTAGTGCACTCATGCACCAAGATCACAGTGAGAAATTAATCCCTACTTCACTGCAAAGTGTAAGTAGGATATTTATACTCCTCACAAAAGAAAGATAATATTTTTTTGTCAATGTATTATTGTTCACGAAGTGATGTTATTTTCATACCGGTTTGTTCGTTTCGAACGCCGTGTACATCTAATATACTTTAGTACCGGTACTTAGAAAATCGCAAATGGGGGTAGAAGGATGTTGTAAAATGAATGCATGGGTTTTAGCCGTATTTACCCCGTATCTTTGGAACTGATTGTTTGACGTGCTTTTATTTCCTTTCCCCTGCCAAAAACAAATATTCCCATCAACATCTTTGACCATACAGCTCAGTCACTGCACATATCTACAAAAAGTGTCATTTATTGAACCATGTCGCCACCAGGCTTGTAATGTACAATTTTTCTAGTGTCGCCTTTAATAATGCAGCAGAAACTATATTGTAACACTTTCTGTCTTACATCTTGTGGCAACATCTTCTGCAGGCTCTGCAGCATGTAAAACCGGGTCGAGCCTGATCAAGCACAAAAATTGGGATTAACCCGTTAACTGGGTAGCACGTCATTTTACGTCATAACGAAATCCGGGGAATTCCTGAAAACACCGGAGGATCGTAGCTTGCTTAGGACGTAACAGTACGCCTTGCAAGGAAATGGCGCTTCACAGTGCGTAGGATGTTACATCACGTCTGGAACCTTGTGTGTCAAATACTTTTTTGGCAATTTTTTTAAAGAAAGAAAAATTAAAACTAAAAAAATTACATAGTTAACGGGTTAAAGCCTCACAGTATTGAATTTTACGGCTTTTTCAATGTGTTAGGAGAGTGCAGGTTAGGTAGCCTCGTGAAGGCCCCCAAAATGCTTGCCTGATACGTACTTCAAAAAATCAATGACAAAGTTTTCAGCACGCGGCGTCGAAAAAACAGCAGGCAGAGCTCTAATGTATCCATAAATAGCATAGTACATTTTACACTACACTAACATCGGAGGACGTAAGCACTTTCTGAATTCAATACAGTGCGGCTTTAAACAATCACCGGTTACATCTATACTATAATGGACGGTAGCCATGTTGGATTTTGTTATCAGCCTGAGTTGACCTAATATCTGCTATACCTTGCTATGTAATAACTGTACACAGTTAGGGTGGACCGGACTCTCTGCCCTATCTCCTCCTTAGTTAGGGCTTGAAGCCTACAAAGAGCGGCCTATGTGTACAGTACAATATGAGGAGACTGCCCTTACGGTATTTTGGTTTTAAAAGAAGTGCTGGTTTGTATGAAAAAGAGAGAAAATCACATGTGTGGTGACCTGCGCTGCCATCTACAAGAATGGCAGTGACCTACTACCACACGGTGGGACGCATGTGAACCTAACTATCATGAATCTGGGTCACCTTGCCATTAGCCTGGAGATAAGGCTGATTGTGTAATAAACCAGATGTGATGCTGCTGTTTAGAAAGTCAAAACTCCTCACTGCTCATGGATTTGACGGTTAACGATTAATAAATTAATAAACTACCCCTTTCCAAATAAACTCATCAATAAAGCAACAGACCCTCTACCACAGAATATTCTAGACAAACTCCCTCCCTCAAAATGTGCTCGCCACGGGTGAATATGCTAGT
>NMRB01002805.1:0-11926 GCA_002633025.1 Notospermus geniculatus
CTGTTCTCATTGGCAAGAACCAATTCATCACGAATGGAGTTTCGCGAAAAACATGGAATTCCGTTTCTTTATTAGTAATTACCAGTTTAATATGATCCTCTTTTCCTCGTGGATTGCTAAGAAAACCTTCGGGTTACATGTTCGTGTTGGAACGAACAACAGTATAGTTACCAGTACATGTAATGCTCCGGCGTTTAGACTTCTGCCTGTCACGTTTTTGAAGGAATATCCAAATCTATCTGGGAAAGGAACCATGTGGCGGCGTTTGCGAAGAATGGGTATGAGTGAAACAGGATCCCTATTACATGTGCCTCAATTCACCAAATGGCGTGGTAATCACAAATATTTATCTTTAAATCGGGTCTGTGTTTACGAAAGAGTACAATAAGTGCATCATCTTGTCCAGCTGGCGAGTTGGTTAACTTTTCCTGACACCATCCTAAAGGCCCGTTTCCACTAGAGCGTTTTTTCGCTCGCGGTAAAGCGACGCGTTTTTGCGCGACGGATATCGCGGCGGTGGTCATTTTCTGGAGGGGTTTCCATTAGGGCGTTTCATACACCATACACCGTGCACCGAATACAGCTCGGAATGTACAGAAGTACGCCGCGGAATACGCTTTGAATGCTATTCGAGCAATCGGCTTTTGCCCGCCGGCGGTCTCCGTTGCGCAATTTTCGATCGTTTTCAGCGTCCCGCTCAAGTGGAAAGGGATAAAGGGATATCCATTACAGCATTCTCAGCGGATTTCCGCTCGCAAAAACGCGGCGTCATGCGCCGCGCAAAAACGCTCTAGTGGAAACGGGCCTTAAGTTAAAAACTGCCCAGCTAGTCAAAAACAAACTTCTTTAAACTTCTCTTGTTTAACGTTTTTGCGCGGCCATCTTGCATGCACAATGTCAAGTGACTTCACCTAGAACAACCTTGCCCCGAGGTCTGTAAATCTGAACCTGCGTAGGCCTACAGTTTGTAACAAAAAGTGGACCCACGGTTAATTTCACTTGAGGACATCGAACCTGGTTATTTTATGTGTTAATGGAAAACTTTTGGCTCAAGCTGAGTCCGAGATAGTCTTTGTTGGTGCACATGCAGCGGTCAATGTAAACCCTGCACCCCCTGGTCAGGGTTTCGACACTAATGGACACTTCAGAAACTGAAATTCGCCCAGGGATCGACATTTTTGTACCCAAGGTGTTGCATACATTCTCCAGCAATTCACCACCTTAGGGTCGTTGAATTGGCCCGACTTCGACTCTTTTTCACCAATGGGAAAGTAGTGTGCGTCAGAAAATCAACATAAAGAGGGTTTGTGATAGAGACCCACGTTGGAGGACAATTAATAGAAGACAACAATGGTTGCCATGGTTTGCTGCTGTTGCTCCTAAAACATGACTGCTAAGTGCATTTTTTCCTGACCACCAATATGTGTGCATTTTCCCCCAGCGTTGTGGGACACCATCCATACTGTCACGGGTTCCTTCTGTAGTGGGGTCAACAAGGAGACGTAGCTCGTGTTGGTTTACAACCTTTAATCACTTGCACGGCAGAACATTTACAACATTGTATACCGGAGAAACTGAAAATAACACCAGAAATACTGTGAGAACAACAGCGAGATAAAACCCAGTGGACACCACATCCACTACCACCACAGCTATTTGTCACTCTACGAAAACACTTTAATACTGTATTTATTGATCACACCAACTGATACTACTTGCTTCACAATTTACAAATTCCTTACTACACGTATTACAGTATAAATATTCCACACTTTCTGGTACCTTACTACTGAACACTATTTACATACAAGACACATTTACTGGAAAACTGAAACAATATTTACCCCGCAGGTCCCACAGTACTCCAACCTAGCCTTCTCTCCTGGACATACTTCATGCTTCTGCCACATACACTGATCCCCCACACCCAACATGCCACAACTCTTAATCCACCCAATCACACTGCACCTCTAACACACTGATCTAAAACAATTGGATAAAACTAGTCCACGGGAACCAAGCCAGCATTAAAAGCACTATTTAGGCTACAGCCCAAGGAGGGACACAAAAGGGAGATTTGTGACACATACAATCACACATAAACGAAAGAATTTCTTTCAAATTTCGGCATTTTCAGTTACAAAATGACGGTAAAGTTCACGAAAAAGTCAAATCATGAAATGACAAGAGAACGCTGGGAATGAAATGTCAAAGTACCGGTACACCGGTACTGTCTGATTTCCCGGTCATAATAGTTTACCTGTAGACCTCCTTCCCGCTGCAGAGTTATTACAGCCAAAATTGCCCGGTTGTCAGACAAATGCAGACCAGCAGACGAGCAGACTGCAGACTGCAGACTGCAGACCTATGGGTGGTTATATCCGCAAAAAGTAGACTTTGACAAAACAGATCGAGATGGAGGTCACAAAATCAGAGACATGCTTATAGAAAACAGATATGTTCGTTAACAAAACAGAGACGTTTAGCTGTGATTTGGAGTCGTTCACAAAGGAGACGTTGGATGCTACGAAAGAGTCGTTAACAAAATTTGGAGACGTGTCTTATCAGAGATAGTCACATTTTTCAAACGTAGCAATCATTTTAAATGGTACGCCATACACCATCCTCTTGCAACAGGTCCTCTAAAACGCGCTCCCCTATTCGCACGTCCGAGGCCCTGTTGAAATTGGCGCCTTTTCGCGTGGAACTAGCAATTCCTTAATATCTCTACAACGGTAAGTCGTATGATTCTGGGACCCACTTTTTTGGAATCCTTGTCCCATTTATACCTTAAATTTAGGTTTTTGTTCACATCAGAGAGAGGGTCAAAAAATTTTAAAAGTCCAAAATCCAAAATCCAAAATCCGAAACTTTTGACCCTCTCCGATCTTAACCAAAACCTAAACTTAAGGTATACATGGGTCATGGATTCCAAAAAAGTGTGTCCCACAATCATACGACTTACCGTTGTAGAGATAATAAGGAATTAAAATTCTATTTTTTTATCTTTGACCTAGTTAAAAAACATTTTCGTGTAACGTGATCAGTGGTATACACAAGCTCAGAATATGCGTCCGTCCGAAAATAGATACTTCATCCGACAATTGGACTGTATTGCACTAACATCCACCCAAATTCTACCTCATTAAAATTTGTCTGGACGGGGCATTATAAGGACTGTATTTCCCCTTTAACTGCAACGAGCGCCACCCAACGTCACATTAATGAACGGCTTCAAATCATGTCCACATCTGTGTATGGCGTACCATTTAAAATTATTGCTACGTTTGAGAAATGTGACTATCTCTGATAAGACACGTCTCCAAAAGACAATTGGACTGTATTGCACTAACATCCACCCAAATTCGACCTCATTAAAATTTGTCTGGACGGGGCATTATAAGGACTGTATTTCACCTTGTAACTGCAACGAGCGCCACCCAACGTCACATTAATGACGGCTCCAAATCATGTCCACATCTGTGTATGGCGTACCATTTAAAATTATTGCTACGTTTGAGAAATGTGACTATCTCTGAAAAGACACGTCTCCAAATTATGTTAACGACTCTTTCGTAGCATCCAACGTCTCCTTTGTGAACGACTCCAAATCACAGCTAAACGTCTCTGTTTTGTTAACGAACATATCTGTTTTCTAAAAGCACGTCTCTGATTTTGTGACCTCCATCTCGATCTGTTTTGTCAAAGTCTACTTTTTGCGGATATAACCACCCATAGGTCTGCAGTCTGCAGTCTGCAGTCTGCTTGTCTGCTGGTCTGCATTTGTCTGACAACCAAATTGCCCTGAGTATATTACCAGCTATACGTCACAGTGACGTCACCTTAAATTCCGGTTTTGCATGCCTGCTGCCATATATCCGAATCTGCCAGTTTTTTGTGCGGAGTCGATGAGATGTCGTTTCGAACACGATACCCTGATCTGTGATCGCCAGGCGTGCGCCGCCAGGAATAATGCCATGCGCCAGGTGTTCGATAAAATATTATGTTTATATGTATTATCCAGGCTATCGACGATTTTTCACCAATATATTTTATTCTATCGCCAGAAAACAGTCGGCAAAAGAAAATTACATCACTCAGAACTCGACGCAGATTGGACGTCGATCCCTGACCAGGGGGTGCAGGGTTTACATTGACTGCTGCATTACGGCCCAAGTCAGTATGCTTATCGTCCCGGTCATACTGAGTTCGCTCTTATCTCAATCACAGATAGTGTACTCAGTAGCCTTGACCGATGGAGGGAGTGCCGATGTTCCTTACTGATCATCAAATCTTGATCCCTCGGCTCATGGAGACTTTAGGTATAACTGGGACTGCATTTGAGAGGTGGCTTAAGGATATGCGTTTGTAGATGCAAGTGAGCAGACTTAAACTCAACGATCTGAAATCTGAGTTCTTGCTCCAAGGTCACCCCATCAGACATGTCAGAGCCGGTGATGATAGTGTCTCCATCCAAATTGGTGACGCTGCCATAAAGGTCTGCGACAAAACATTTTGAAAACTGATTTGGCAATGTTGCGGCTTGTTTCGGGGTTGGTCTACACTATCCAGTATTTTCAAAACGCTTTCAAGTTGTTTTGCAAAATGTGCAACAAACCGGAATCAACGGTGTTTTGGAAATGTTGCAGCTGGGGGTGTTCTTGTTTAATATTTGGAAATGTTGATGGAGTAGACAGGCCTAAAAGTAATTCTCCAGAGGCGTAGGTATTTTCTCCGATTTACGTTGTGTATTTATCAGCAAAATGTGAAATATTAGATTTTAAAAATCATCAAAATCGAAAAATTTCGAAAATTTAGTTCAGTCGTACCAACTTTAGCCCGAATACGGTTGTGTTGACCCCGAGGCCGAAATGGACTTCGTCGTGGTGGACACAGATGTCGTTCAACGGCGACTTCATGATTTGGAATATTAGTCCGGCAGAACTAGGGTTGGACCCGGAAATGTCTTATATATTTTTTTTCTGATGGATTTGAGTAGCCCTGGTGGTAAGTTTTCAGATTCCAGCGGGTGGACTCCGGTAGTATAAGGAAAGTGAAAGGATCTGGATGGAGGAGGAAGATTAGCCGCCAAAAGTAGGCTAAAATACACTAAAATATCCCTATTCCAGGCTGATGACAGACAGAAGCATTACTGTGATACTCTGCAAGTCTTTTCTTCCTGTGCTGGTGTCGCTTTTCTGCATTGCCTCTCGTTTCCTTTTGCTACCGACGATCTTGCTGATGATCAATACATTGCAGACGGAAATAACCAAGAATGGGAGACCGGCATACGCCGTCATGTTGATGTAATACCACGGCCCAACAAAAAACTTGGCGTATGAATTATCACCATAGGCGTAGGAACAGGAAGTCACTACGGAGTCAGTGAAATGAAAGAAAATTATGATGTGGCAATTTAACAGGAACAAAAGACTGAACACGACAATCAATGCCAAAAAAGTCAGCTTCTTTGTGACTATTGATCGTGCCTGTAGTGGGAATCTCACACTTATAAACCTCTCGACGGTCAGCAGTAAGACACCCCATGACGCTGCCTGCCGCGTGAAGTATATCAGAAAATTATTGAATTTGCACAGAAAACGTGATACACGCTGTATGTCAATCATATACGAGTAATACAACCAAAAGTCAAGTAACCCAACATACAACACGGCCGTGTCACTCATCGCCAGTGAAATCAAGAGAATTCGAGTAGAAGAGTTACCGATGTGCCCACTCACGACGGTACAGATTGTTGCAATGTTTAAAATGGTACCGGCGAATAAAATGAAGGGAGCGATGTAATCAACGAGGGCCATGGCGAGTCGGGCCTCCCAGAAATCATGTAGACTCCTCAGACCATATGTCCGTGGCCTCGAGGAGATGAAGCCCGGTGAGATAAAGGAGTCAACATCATAGCCGAAGCTGCTGGAATCGGTGTACAGTGCCATGAATACAATAACATCGAGCAGAGGTTACACTCTGAGTCTGGATATGCTCACCGCTGTTCTGCAATATTACAAAACGAACTGCACACAGATGGCCACCGGCCAAACAGGATTGCCCTTCGGCAACTATCCTTCGTTATCAGGGTATTGCATTGCAAGCCATTAGTCACACCGCAAATTTTACGAGATAATTGTCCCGGTTTTATTACAGCCTGCGGTAGCGGTGAGGACAGGTGTTTTAAAAATGTAGGTTGGGTACTAGTGGTGGTGGTTTGTTGGGTCCCTTATCAGAATAGTATCTGAAATAAACCTTCTAACTGCGTACTATATCGCAAGTCGTGGTAGTAACACACTGTTGTTCTTATTCAACATTAACAGTGATTTTTTTAAAAGATGGGCCCAGATGTGGAAAATCACCTCTATATATATATTCATTGGAAATTTTCACAGAGTAACCTCAGGGTATCTTCAACAAGTCTGCGAAATATCTAAGAGAGCCGTGGCAAATTGTGCGAGTATTGTCAAATTCAAAACAGCATGTCAAAAAATCCAATATCAGAGCTGTGCAATGTGACTTTCATCATGTTCATGCAGGTGTTGACATGCTGTTTTGAATTTGACAATACTCGCATAATTTGCGACCGATCTCCTAGATATTTCGCAGACATGTTGATGATACCCTAAGGTTACTCGGTGAAAATTTCCAATGAATTCGGTTTTTCTATTGCTGAGAAAATACTTGTCATAAAAAGCGGTTCACATTTTTTGGGACACCCGATATAGAGGTGTTCAAATTCCCAAGGCGTGTTGGTCAGAGGTCGAATAAAATGATCTGCGAAGTTTATTAAAGTTAACCCTTCCCCTGTGGAGCAGGCTACGCACAAAGTTTATGGCACCTGAGTATATAGGCTCTGAAGGGGGTCAGATGGAAGACCAGAAAATCGCTACTGCGGTGGTCAAAACACTAAAATTTTAGCACTTTTTCAAGGACATTTGATATTTCTTTGAAAAACCAAAGGTGTACACCAGACATAAAGCCGCTTACGTTTTCTATAATCTAGCTTAGTGCATTAGCAGTTTTTGTCTGCTACTGTCTTATCCTTTAGGCACCAAAGCTGATCAAAACGAACAACATGCAACGGCAGAAAAATCTCTGCGCAGAACGTAACAAAAAACAATAGAAATCACTGCGACCCTAATGAGCAACTTCAATAGCAGACAATTCGTACATGGTCTAGAATCACAAAATGGGGAAAAAATCCCAAACCCACCGTGCGCTTGATCATTCCATTTATTCTCTAGCACAAACATATCATACTGCATTGATTCAGGTCCTCTAAGGGGCCGTCTCAAAATTGTTTTGATGCCAAAAATGACGAAGTGACTTCATCTTTTCCCTGACCCCCTCCCCCCTTGAAAAGATGAAGTGGGCACTTGACATTGGCTTCATCCATGTAGGGACGGTAAGGCATGGAAAGATGATAAAGAATGTGAAGACACCAATAAACCAAGAAAGCATATAGAAGTCATTCTCCTGTAAAAAAGAGCGATGCCAATTTTTTCAAAAACGATGAAGTGGGCTTCCCCAAATCGAGAACCCCCTCCTCCAGATGAAGTCACTTTGTCTTTTTTGACATCAAAACAATTTTGAGATGGCCCCTAACTCACATTATACATAGACGGGTCTTTCACCGATCACGCAACAACCTGGCACTTTGGTCTCGTTTGCTCGGCGGTCTTCTAACATAATGGTTCTAATTACAGTAATGAACATGCATGTTTGCGTGCCATGCAACTTTACGGCTGTGTTTTCCGCTATGAAGTCTTGTCGCCACGCTGGATTTATTTGCCTAGCTACTGTGTGATTTCGACGGCACACTGGTTTTTTACGACCGGCTCGTTTGCCTGAGGGCCGCACTTGTTAGTGGAGTGTTCCACCATTGTTTTTAACGATGATTAGTCAGTTCAGCGAGCGTTGAGCGTAGATCCTTTCTCTGCGTCGTTTCGTGCGTACATCCCATTTCATTTCCATGTCATCAATTCTTCTTGCTACATGATGACACCATTCTGTGCATACAGTGCACCCTCGCTCTTACGAACCTCGATTTTACGAACTCCCGGATATTACGAACCCAACGTCTGGCTCCCAATATTTCATGACATGTATGTAAATCCTCGCTATTACGAACTCCGCGTTAGTACGAACTTAACCCTTGGACCCCGAAGGGTTCGCAATAGCTAGGGGGGACTGTATTAATGTTTTCTAAAGGCGGATGTATACTTCTGATGCAGTCAGCCGCCATAATACGCAAGGCTGCTTGGCCTAATGCAAATGCCAACTCCAAGCATATGCTAGCGTTTTACGGCGGCAGGACAACGGCGTCAGAAGAATAAATCTGCCCTGAGGCCAGGTTTACATTGCGGTATACAGACACGCGGACAAACAATGGCCTAACAAATGAAACCTTTGTTCGTGCGCGTGTCCGTAGACCGTATACTTCTATGTAAACCTGGCCAAAGGTATCCTTTCTTGAAGCGTGACACAGTGTCTGGCACTCGATGGACGCAGGATTTTCATGGATTGTTTTGTCCAACTTCGTCGAACTTGTGAAAATTGCACCCCAGCAAGGCCCAAATGCACCAACAGTTCAACATGGCAACTGAAGGATGAATTGTTTTGAATTCTGCTAGGCCAAGAATATACGCCATAGTGGATGCGTGACATGCATCCAGCTCTTGACCGATGCAGGACTTTCATCAATTGTTTTTGTTCAACTTCACCGAACTTGCGAAAACTGCACACCAGGAAGCCCCAAACTAGCGAACTGCACAATACAGCAACTCAAAGATGAATTCGGCTAGACCCAGAATGCAGTGGACAAGAGAAGCCTGCATGCACAAGACGATCGCAAAATTCAGTCCCAGAAGGAGCCTTCACAAGGCAAACAGAACCAATGGGACCATGAACAAGCAGAATACAGTGACAGTGAGCAATGGATTGGTACATTCAAAGCCAAAATCATTCAATCATTCAGTCTCCAAAATCCATCCCATATGTATGCACCCTGGACAGAGCATGAGACATCAGAATTCTACAGGGTTCCCACTGGAATCCCGACAACAAATGAAGTCCCTTGTTGCCATCGGGAATGGACCACTAATTGTACTTATAAATGTATTATCAAAATTGAATTTCTCCATGTCTGTCATCCCTCTGGCCTGCTGTGACCAATCTACCGAGGCATCAGGGTCGTTGTGAAGTGGCCGGGTCACAATCAGATTAAGGCAATGATGGGAGAGGCTACGATGGCTGTTTGGTCAACTGCACATGAGGGCGAACGAGCGCCGACGAGAAGCAGTAGTTTTCCTGTACCCCAAACCTGGTATTGTATTAGATTTTTTCCATCAGGGCCGAAGCCATAGCACTGTTGGCCCAGGTAATGGGGACCGTAGCCCACTGCCTCAATAGGTGTCACTAGTGGTAAAATTATTGAAATGAAACTGACATCCCGGTCCTGATCAATTTCCCATACAAAAACCGTCCATTGTATAGGACAAGGTTTCGGTGATGTGCTGCCCTTTATCGTAGCTAGGATCCCCATTACGGAATTGGCCATCTCATGCTTCTCATGTTCCTCACTTAAATGGGGTCTTTTACTTGCCCCTGCAAAGGCACAAGGTACAAGGCACCACCGCTTACTGTCCCATGCGAGGCCTGAAGAGCCAGGGATGATTATGGGTAATCCCATACGGCCCGGGATTCAAACTCAGGACCTGCCACTTGCTAAGCAGACGTGTTAACCTCTAGGCTATCAAGTCTCCCCAAATCTGGTGCCTGTACCCATCCCCAGACTCCAGGCACCAGGTGACTGTCGGCGACAGCTACCATACAATTCAATTGCTATTCGGAAATTGTTGCTGACGCAAGCAGACAAGGTGACTACTGGCGATAATCGTGGCCAAGTGATGGAAATCAACTTCTGCATCCTTGTGTACAATAGGCTGAAATACTCTTCAGATTATGTCCTTACGGCCACACATTACTCCTACATGTAACTAGAGCCACCACACGAACGCAAATACCCAGTCAATACCCACAAGCAACGAAAACTTCTTTATAACCAGTCAAATAGCTTTTGCCTTTTCCATTTCATCAGCGCAATGAACAAGATTATCGGACAACAACGGCAGCCCTTCGGGGAGCCATCCCTAACATTCCAATGATCTTTTCCATTTAGATGTATACCGTCTCTAATAAAAGATGTTCCACTCTCGTCATATCACTTTCATGGCTTTGTTGTTCTTCTGCTAATATTCTTGCTACTCTGTTGTAGCATGTCCTCAGGATAGAGCTAAGAGTAGCTTTTTTAGTGCCGTGTATTGAGTAGGTCCTTACAATAGTACAGCCAGGGCTTGTTCTGAATTGGCTTTTTAGGATATTGAATGGAGAGTAGTGTGCCATGTACTGCACCGTTAAGCAGTAGGAGCCATGGTGGTGTAGTGGTTCGGGTCTCTGGCTAGAGGGTCCCGGCTTCGAATCCCACTGGGTGAGAGACTTTGGGCAAGTCTCTTTGCTTCACTGGCCTCTCTCCACCCAGGTGTATAAATGGGTACCGGTCGGAAATGTTCGACTGCAGCACTGAATGAGCAGCTCATCTGAGTTCTACTGAAAGGTTTCAGGACAGACTGGGGTTAAAGTGTAAAGTCGGATGAGAACCTCTACCGTTGTTGATATCAGACTATAAACCCAAACTTTAACTTTAACTGCCATTGTTTCTGCCAGAGGGTACTAACAACTAAGGGTACCATGCTAGTTTCCTCAAAGGAACAGAAAAGGGCCATTTTCTTTAAATTCATGGGGTTTTTGATGATTTCAAAGAAATTAGTACCCTCAAAAAAATCTCTGGCAGAGACCCAGAATGCCATGCGGCTCTAAGATCTATCTTGCAGCCATAGCTGTCTAGAGCAACACACAACCACGTCTTGCGGAAACCGTGAGCACAAGGGCAAAAGCCCGCAGTATAAGGTTCAAGCCTTGACTACTTTGCATGCACTGAATGGATCTAACCCTGCAGTGAACCTAGCTTCCACTCCGAATGATGCAAGTGCACCTCGAGCTAACTGAATGTGTCGTAACCTTTGGCGCCACACTAGAATCTGAACTCCGGCCAAACCACGTCCCTCATCGGCCATAAAATTCTATCACCCACTCACCTTACACTAATCTTTTACTACCGTATGTGTGTAACCTTTTCACATCTTATACGCCCCTTGAGTGCCGTAAAATCTCCAAGAGCAGTTTACGGCCTATAACCTGGCTACTGAGTACCATTTCATCGATAGCTAGCCATCTTTGCTAACCAATCAACACTTGTAGGATGTCGCTAGGACGAGTGATATGGAATAGCCTTTTGTAATTCCGATTTTTCGGAAAAGGAGTGTATTACTGCGTCTGGCCCAAAGCAACGCTGGCTGAAGGAGCCACGGTGGTGTAGTGGTTCGGGCCTCCGACTAGCGGTCAGAGGGTCCCGGGTTCGAATCCCACTGGGTGAGAGACTTAGGGCAAGTCTCTTTGCCTCACTGGCCTCTCTCCACCCAGGTGTATAAATGGGTACCGGTCGGAAATGCTCGGATTGTAGCGCTGAATGAGCAGCTCATCTGAGTTCTACTGAAAGGTTTCAGGATAGATTGGGGTTAAAGTGTAAAGTCGGATGACACCTCTACCGTTGTTGAGATCAGACTATAAAACCCAAAACTTTAACTTTAAAACTTGAATATGAAACATCATTTGCATGTGGTGTGTGGAGGTCATGCAGAAGAGACATGTGATGTACCCTGCCCTATGCAATGAACTGGAGCGTACCTTCCGAAGAAAGTATGTGGATAAACGTAGGTCAATCGTGCTACATACTGTAAGTTTTAAACTACTGAAGGTGTATTATCATGAGGGCATCAGGACACTCCCCCCCCCCCCCCCC
>NMRB01002805.1:12897-34307 GCA_002633025.1 Notospermus geniculatus
GGAAAAATCTCAGTAGGACACCTCAAAAGAACAAGAAACACAAAGGGAACGATCTGGTGACCCTTGATATTTGTCACAATTGGTTTTTTCTACATTTTTCTCGGATCGACTTCAAAGAGGACGTTCATCCAGCATACATTCATCAATATCACTCAATCCCATTCACCCACTTCATTCATTTTTTACCGCACAAAAACATTCCCGTCGATAATTTCCCTTTCGTTGCATTCGCATGTATAATATCGTGCGGCACCGCCGTCCAATATCCTGCTGGTTCATTATACCGGACAGGGTTACCGGTATGCCCATAATGCCGGTGTAGCGCTGTGATCAATACGAAATGTTAGCTTACAAGGGCGAGCGAATTTGATGCCTGTTGACAGGACATTTTTCACAGAGAATCCCGAGATATTTGATGCGGTGAACCTGCAAATGGGCACTGACAGTCAGGGCATTGCAAAAACTGAAGAATGATACACAGAAGCATAAAATTACAATGAGTTGAGAGCGGAGCACCAAATGCGGCATAAAGTGGCTCTATAGAAAATACTGAGTGAATAAATGTACAGTAGGAGAAAACTGGAGTGCCTGGAGAGAGGAAACCTGCACATAGTCATCTGACGAAACACGAAGTACATAGTACAAAATTGGACTTCATTTCCATGACGTAATTTATTTCAGGAGATGGTTGGTGCCACAAATACTGCCTGCTGCAAGAGCGTCTTTTAGCATATGACGTTGACCGATAGAGTTTCAGTGAATATTAAACTTTGAAATTTATCTTTCGTTTCCACTTCGTATCTACAAAGTGGTAATTTAAAAATTCAAGATGCGCCACAACTCTCTCGGTCTTACATGATATGCTTAGGCTTCCTTTACATAGAGGTATGGTATACGAAATCGGTGATTAACAATGGCTTCACGGTCGTGAATCCTCGCGAAGCCTTTGTTAACCGGTGTTTTCGTATACCGTATACTTCTATGTAACGGAAGCCTAAAAGACGCACTGTCAGCAGGGACATTTGTGGTACCAACCATCTCCAGAAATATTTTATGTCCTGAAATGAAGTTAAATTTCCTATTTCGTACTTCGTGCTTCGTCAGATTTGCGAAACCTCACTGTTGTCTCTACTGCGCCATGCTGATTTAGCCTCGTAGGTTCTTCAGCATCAATTGGTAAACTGATCAACATTACCAACCTCTGTCACGGAATAAGGACCCGGTTCATGCTAAAATGCCTTCGAGGTGAGCTACTCCAAACCATCCAGCCCCCGATCGAATTAGTCTCGTTACATCCCAGTGACAGATCACGCAGTGGCCATTAGTAGTAAGTCTTCTTTCATTAGTAGTCACTTTTTTAAGATACATGTTTGGAAGGCTTCACGGACTGATTGCTGCAAAGAACAAGATGCTAGAAATGTTCTTGTTCGTTTCAGTGAGCAGTGTCTCATGGCATGAGGGCCCTATGCATTCACAAGTGAATATGCAAGTAGGGTCGAGTCAGATTGAATGCAGATTCATGGGGATGCTACTAGGAAATTGGCCTGAGTACATGTAGGATGCTGAAAGTACATGTATATCTGAAAGTCAGGCGTACATCGCACTTGTGACTGGAAGCAACTGATCAGATCAGTCGCTGGTGATGTACGCACAGCGCGCACATCGCAAATTCAGCAACTCAGTAAAACTAGGAGGATCCAATCAGTCGTGATGTCCTGACCGTGTACATCGCAGCGACTGAACGAAACTGGGTACAACTAGTCGCAAGAAAGTTGAACATGCGCAACTCGTGGTGACTGGCAAAATCTCAGTTCCAGCAAGTCACAAGGGTGTGTACATCGACCATTTCTGGCGACTGATCAGTCGCCTCCAGTTGTGATTGCGTCCTTCTTACATGAAGCACTGGTATGGTCTCTAGGTCTTTCAGGAAATTCTTTTCAGAACATTTTGTGACTTGCATCACGCCTCTCAATAAACATGACAAAGTGGAGTCTGGACTTTTTTTCGCCTTTTCTCCACTCCAGGCATTTCGGCCACTCTTTCTCCTCTAATCTAAATGGAAATGTACCAAAAAGATATACTTTCAGCATCCTACTCAGGCCAATCTGCCCGACATCGAAAAAGTTATAGAGGAGGCTACACACTGAACATGGACTTTCGTACAACATTTCCTTCCGGAAGGCAGAGTGGGAATCACTGAAGAATTCTGAAGATTTTGTCCCACTTCCTTCGAGGCACTCCAACTTTAAACCCAACTGACACGAAATGGCAGAGTTGTTCAGAACTAATGGACAAGGCAGGAAGACCATGACAAAGTAATTACTAATGACAACAAGTTACATACAGAACATCAAAACGACTCCGTAGCGCCTTGAGGGTGTTTTTGATGACAGTTGTATTGCATTCACCTTTGATGTAGTGCCAACCACGAGTGCAGGAGTACAGCACAGGTCATATGTATTTTTTCTATAGACCCTTTCGAGGAAAATGGCGCCCGTTTGTTTACAAATTTTTACGGCCTAATTTCTCTCAAATGTAGTGCCAACCATGAGTGCAGGAGTACAGCACAGGTCATAGACTCATTTGTGTATTTTTCTATACACCCTTTCGAGGAAAATGGCGCCCGTTTGTTTACAAATTTTTACGGCCTAATTTCTCTCAAATGTAGTGCCAACCACGAGTGCAGGAGTACAGCACAGGTCATATTTTTTCTATAGACCCTTTCGAGGAAAATGGCGCTCGTTTGTTTACAAATTTTTACCGCCGAATTTCTCTCAAATGTAGTGCCAACCACAAGTGCAGGAGTACAGCACAGGTCATATGTATTTTTTCTATAGACCCTTTCGAGGAAAATGGTGCCCGTTTGTTTACAAATTTTTACGGCCTAATTTCTCTCAAATGTAGTGACAACCATGAGTGCAGGAGTACAGCACAGGTCATAGACTCATTTGTCTATTTTTTCTATAGACTCTTTCGAGGAAAACGGCGCCCGTTTGTTTACAAATTTTTACGGCCTAATTTCTCTCAAATGTAGTGCCAACCATGAGTACAGGAGCACAGCACAAGTCATATGTATTTTTTCTACAGACCCTTTCGAGGAAAATGGTGCCCATTTGTTTACAAATTTTTACGGCCTAATTTCTCTCAAATGTAGTGCCAACCATGAGTGCGGAAGTACAGCACAGGTCATATATATTTTTTCTATAGACCCTTTCGAGCAAAATGGCACCCATTTGTTTACAAATTTTTACGGCCTAATTTCTCTCAAATAATGTAACACTTCGGTTTCTAAATGCACATTTCACTTCTAGGAACACAGCAGTGCATGTACCAGACAACTGGTGTGAATATCTGGTGTGAATATTTAAAATATTCACACCAGTTGTCTGGTACATGCACTGCTGTGTTCCTAGAAGTGAAATGTGCATTTAGAATGGCTAATTTTGGAGATGGAACTTTGCCAAAAGTACACGTATTTGCAAAAGAGCCAAAACAAACACCATATAACAATAGGGCGGCCATTTTCCTCGAAACCGTCTATTGATACGCCAGCAACAGATTTGTATTTTGTCTTTTTTTCTGTCAGGGTCGAAGTGATGGCATGACACTGATAAACATGGAAGAGGCCATCTTAAGCTACTCCTGTTCCTCACTTGGATGGGGTCTTTTACTTGCCCTTGCAAAGACACAAGGTACAAGGCACACGACTTACTGTCCCATGCGACCGACATGAAGAGCCAGGGATGATTAATCCCATATGGCCAGGGCTGGATTCGAACCCGGGACCTCCCGCTTGCTAAGGGGACGTGATAACCACTTGGCTATCAGGGCTCAACAGATGGAGCTGTTAAAGCCCCATAGTATTGGATTTTACGGTATTTTCAAAATGTTAAGAGGGTGGGGGTTGAGGTCTCAGGGCCTCGTGAAGGTCTCCAAAATGCTTGCCTGATACTTACTTTTAATAACCAAGGCCTAGTTTTCAACAGAGAGTGAAAAAACTGCGTAGGGGAGCTCTAATGCATTGAGATAGAGCGCAGTACATTTTACACTACGCTGACGTCGTGACGTCGTCAAGAATCGCGGCGACGATTTGCGTTTTTCAGATTCAATACAGTGGGGCTTTAAAACCAAACCGAATGACAATACATTCCGATCGTGCATATTTCTAAGTTCATCTTCGGAACATCGCCGAACGTCACATGATTCATCGTCGAGGGATCAAATTTCCCTGATCAGAATTTATGATGAATTCAGGACCTGATCTCTCGCCCATCGTACTGCCTTGCATACGTGGAAAAGCGGTCCCAAAGGTGCCGGCCGCCACCGAGGTCTCACCCCGCAGAGGCGTTTCCTCGAATTATTGGAAAGCAGACATCGATTGATGGAACAGACTCGAGGAGAGTGGTTTTAATCATGAGAGATTCGGCTCGAAATCGTGACAAGACTATTCAAGACACAATCGTTATTTCAAAACACCAATCACAAAGTGTGGAGATGGATCCTCGAGCCAAGTTTTAGATCATGATTGTGTGGCACTCGGTAGACTCCTGTCAGAGTGGCGCAGTGGAAACATCCATGCCTGTCACCCACGAGGTTCCAGATTCGATCACTGGACAAACCGTTCTTCAATGATAAACTCTCTTTGACAATGCTGAGATTCTCACTGGGCACTTTGTTTCTACCTTCTGTACAATGCCTGCCAGTTAAGGAGGTTTCTAGAATAGGGGCCTAACTCTCTTGATATGGCAAGATGTGGCAAAGATATGGCAAACATCTGGCAAAGATACGGCAAGGTGTGGCAAACATATGGCAAAGATGTGGCAAACATCTGGCAGATGTGGGAAGGTGTAGCAAAGATATGGCAAACATCTGGCAAAGATATGGCAAGGTGTGGCAAAGATGTGGGAAGGTGTGGCAAAGATATGACAAACATCTGGCAAAGATGTGGGAAGGTGTGGCAAAAATCTGGCAATGAGATGGGAAGGTGTGGCAAACATCTGGCAAAGATAGGNTGCCATTGCCAGTGCCGATGCCAATACCAGGTTTTGAACCAACCCGAAACTATCTGTCATCAGTAGTGAAATATTGTATTTTTTTATTCTGATACACCCTGTGTGCAAATAATAAAAATATAGGAAATACAATCAACCTCAAAACAAAACTATTTTGGAGTGACAAACTATTTCAGTAATCCTCTAAAGAGATAAACATGCAAAAAGTGTTTATAACTACACCAAAAACGAAATGATAAGCTAACAAGACTAAACACATGAACACTACACTCCAGGCATAGCTGATTCACCGTCTATAATAGATTTAATACACTGTCCATCCTCACCCAAGACAGAACAAACGTAGTGACGTCACGCAGCACAAGCAGACCTAATAGAATTTAGAAATTCTGATTTTGCCAGTGCATCAGGGTTGGTGAGTGGGATTTTCAGCCAGCAAAAATCATGAAAATAACAAAAGTTACACTGCGGATGACATTGGGAATCAATAGTGATGTAGTGTGTAGGTAGGAAAAACCAATCCTGTGACTTAAATCACAATAAAAAGTTTAGTTTTCGAGTTATCCTTAGCCATTCGAAATTTCGGATATCCGGAGAGCGATAGAAACTTCAGTAAAACCAATGAAGACCGCCCTCATTGAGGTGAGGGCGGTCTTAATTAGAGCGCTTCCAACCGAGACAACATTAAAGTAGGCAAATATTAAAATAGATGCACCGTCTACCTGTCTTCTATCCGCCATTGTCTCACCGCAGCTCATAACATCAAAGCGCCCGCAAAGCCATCGGGTGTAATTAGCGCCATTAACCAGGAGAGGCAATGCCAAATGAAACCTAATGACGGGAAAATTAATTTCGCTTGAAGTTGAAATGATGGAGGGTTTTTGTGGTGGAATGCGGATGACTTCTGGTCTCCAGATATAGTTGCTGGGGTTCTATTGGGATGATGAGGATGGGTGGAGAGGAACTTGTATGTGATGTGACGTCGGAGGCAGATTGACTTGAGTAGATGTCATCAGGTGTGGAAGTCAGATTGAATAGACGTCATCAGGTGCTAGGTAGATTGAGCAGATGACATCAGGTGCGAGGCTGACTGAGCAGACAACATCAGGTACTAGGTTGCTTGAGCAGATGACATCAGGTGCTAGGCTGACTAAGCAGACGACATCAGATGCTGGGCTGACTGAGCAGAAAACATCAGTTGCTAGGCTGACTTATCAGATGACATCAGGTGCTCGGCTGACTGAGCAGACGACAGCAGTTGCTGGTGGCTGATTGAGTAGATGTCAGCAGATGCTCGGGCTGATTGAGTAGACAACAACAGGTACTGGACGAAGATTGAGCAGACGTCATCAGATGATGAGGCAGATGAGTAGACATCATCAGGTGCTACAGGTAGATTGAGCAGACGTCATCAGCTGCTGGAGGCTGATTCAGCATGTCATCAGGTGCAGAAGTCAGATTGAGTAGACGACATTCCAAAGAAACTACATTGTATGCTGAGGTGGGAAATTACTAAAACTTTTCTGCTGGTTATCATCATCAACAGGCAGCCATGTACCTTTAATAAAAAAACAAACAAACTGGCAATTTGTATGTGCTGAAAGTCATGGAAATCATCATGCAAATGAACTGATAATTCCTTATTGGTAGATCATTAATCGAGATTGGCCACAATCATGAAGCCACTGAGTAGAATGTCAATGAACGATATCTGTATAACACTGGTGGTAACCAACGGACAAACTACACCACATACATACTGTTGTTCAATGGATAATGACCATATGCTTGCATAGAATAGAGCATAGAATAGAGCCTGTGCATCATCATGGGGAGTCATGGTGCACCCAGATACAGGACCCTCGCCCTCCGAGTCCTAGTCCTAGGGCATAATTCGAATCCCCGTTCTTGACAACACTCGTGCTGACCCAATTCGTGTAGTCGTTGACTCAACTTGAGAATGACAGTTTCGAAAATTTTGCTACATCGGACATCAAGCCGGTTGCGCCGCTTTTTTTGGCCTGACAATTTCGAAATTATCTCTCTTGCGATACCTACAGGACGATGCAGAGGCAGAGCTGATACTGGTACACCTAAAACATACAGAACACTCGGCATTTCGACAGTTTTCACACATGACATACAACTCGTTACTGGACCTGATATCCCATAATGGTCAGCGCATGAATAACGTTCTATTTTTAGATCAGTCATGTCAGTGTTTACGGTCCCGTTTACCTGACCTCTGTATTGCAAATCAGTTAGCGGCACGATACGGCAGGTCAGAGAACCAGACTACTACCTCCCTCCCTGCACTTATTTTCTCCTCCCAAATTACTTGCCAACATACCACTCACTCGTGTCGATATAGGCTAACCACAACTCGGAGAACCTCACCACTTTCTCACCTCAATCAAACGAGGCACCCACGCGAGCCACCGAACACCTTCCAAGACACGAGAGTAAACTAGAACGCGCACAAGAGTTTATTTACGGTAAATATATATGATGAGATCAATACGATTTATTGGTTTGTAACATTTATCCATCAAAGATGTAAACAGCCTGTGGTAACTGTATCGCACGCCAACTACTTGGGAATAAATCAAATAATGCGTACCTCGGGCTCTTTGAGGAGTTTGATGTATCAAATTTGACTTCTAACGGAGCGTTTCTCAAAGACTTTGAACAAGCTTTTGGTAGACTGTAACAGAACTGTCTAGGGCATAAATGTACAGTGGAACCTCTATTACGTGGAACCTCTCGTTCACTTCTGGGATCTCTACTGAAAGTACCTGAGGAAGGGGTCGAAAATTTGCGAAATTCGGAGACGACTTTACTTATACTTGAACCTCTATTACGGATGGCTTTAGGACTGTACACTCCTCTCGCAGTGTTTTGTTTCGCTCCGTACCTACGCTTCACAAACCACTGCTTCGATTGGCCGGTATTCTGCCAATTTACCGCCAGATGGCACCACTACTGTTCCCGCTGCCACGCTGGAGAGTGTTTTAGGATTGTACTCAGTTGCGGCCTGATTGCGAGCACTGATTGGTTGGACAGTAGTGGTGCCATCTGGTGGTAAATCTGGCGGCCATTCGAAGCAGTGGTTTGTGAAGCGTAGGTACGGAGCGAAACAAAACACTGCGAGAGGAGTGTATTAGGACTGATGAGAAGTGTCCTTCATTGAGAGAGGTCTTTACTACTGAGGTCAGATTGGATGGAAAAAAGAAGTACTTCTTTTTCCATCCAATCTGACTCGTCACCATACCCTAACCCAAGTAAGCTATGCAACCGACGAAAACTGACATGCTCTGGGACTCTCAAATCTTCACAAGCTTTACCATCTCCAACAGAGAGCCTCTAGCACACAACGCACCAACTTGAGCTTCGAGTGCCTGAGTTGGAGTAGTCAGCAGCGTTCGGGCATGTAAAAAGTACTCCCCCCACGGCAGAAATGGTTTGATCCTTGGTTTTAGATGGAGTTGACCTTCTGGCAGTATTTGACGCTTGCCTTCATACCCTTGCGCATTTTTTCAATTTTTTCAGCATTTTCCAACCTGGCATCAAAAAACGCTTTGCATGTGGTGCGTTCGCTTAACAATTTTATTAAAGCAGCTCGGCCAGACTTTTCGAGCACTGTTACATAGTTTAGTCTTTGAATTGACCATGGTCGTGAAAGGGTTGATAGAAACAGCCGTTCAGCTGATCACTACCGTCCTAACGACCGACAGAACGTTATGGCATTGTCGATATCGTGGCATATTCAACGAAACTCATCCCGGCAATCCGCGAGCTAGCATACTAATTCAACGACCATTTACATGTTTACCATCTACGCCAACTGATAGCCTATCATTTAGCAGTCAGCTAGTGCCCAAGGTCGCTGAACGGGACGTAGAGATTATTGATGGCCACGGGACGAAGACATCTTATGTACATAAGAAAATTGAGAGGATGATTATCGTTGGGAACTGGCCCGGTGTTTGTCGTGGTACTTTATTGACAGTGCTGAGAGTTAATTGACAATGCTGTAAGTTTGTTGTTGGTATTTATTCGACGAGATAGAGTTTGTTGTAGACGGGTACACCAAAATTGCAGATGTCTGCATGGCATTGCCGGGGATCATCTTCTGCTGGAGTTGATGGGCATTGCTGACCATATGGCAGGTTGTTGATATCTTCAAATTGAAGATACCGCACAGTCGATTTTAATATGAATGTTGAAGGAGCAAGATCCCAGTGCAAAGCCAGGTCTGTGTGACCTTAACTGATTTTATAGCAGTTAAAACACAGAGTGGCAACTTGACCGGCAATAGAACCATGGCGTCTTACATGGCAGGGTTTCAGCCAGAGGGTAAAATGGGTAAAATTCCGTTCCCTTAAATTTTTCCAGGGTACGGATCCGTACCCTCAAAAACGTTGGGTAACCATTTTTCCATGACATGCCGGACAAAACCAAACAACCGGCATGATCGGCGTGGGGATTTTATGCTAAAAAATACGCCTAAAATGGCACCAAACATCATTTAAACCTTTTAAAATCAAAAAAAAAATTTTTCAAACAAAATTTTTTTTCTCAAAATTATTTTTGTCCGTACCCTCGTTTTTTTTCTGGCGGAAACCCTGCATGGGTATTAAGTCCAGCACTCACAATTGCACCACCTGCCCTCCACAACTTATAGTACCTTTGCCTGTCCGATGTGGTCGTTCCAGATAGACCGTTCTCAAATTGACGTTAAGGCCATGCGTAATTAATTCTATGTTTCGTGTCCCACTGTCACCTAAAATTGGTGCGCGCACGCTCCAAACACAACACAAACTGCATTTTTAACACGGGCTGAAACACGAATCAATACAGTACATGTCACAGGATTGATATCCTGGGGGGATTTTGAATGGATTTAAGATGAAAAATTGAGGCATCCTGACCATGAAACAAGAGCTGTACCTGTTGGAACTTTGTTTTAATCTGTCAGCATCCTGGTTTTGTGACCAAGGATAGAAACCACAGCTTTCTCAGGAGGTATTTTAAAACTTATTGGGCCTATTTTTTTACCGATAGTTGTGTTGGGAATCTTGAGAATCTCGGAAAATGGATGCGCAATGCATTTCTATTAGCAGTCAACAGTCAGAAATAGGTGCGCGCGCGGGACCCGAAACATAGAATTAATTACGCACGGCCTAACTACACACTTCCGCTGAAATCTCAACCACTACACACTTCCGCTGAAATCTCAACCACAACCTCGGTCTGAAACTGAATGAAGTAACGCAGACAACCCCACGACAGTGACGTCAAAGACGTTGCATTAGACTCGACCATTGCTGAATCATGGATGGCGTCACGTCAACCGGTTTCAGATCGAGCTTCTGGTTGAGATTTCGGCGGAAGTGCACAGATCTGCGAATTCGAGAATCATTTATAGCAACTGTTCGGTTCAGTTGCTTCCAGTCACGAGGCTTAAGACCATTCCATCATCAAAGAGGACAAGCACAGCATTGAACGTCCCCCGTCGCCCCGGGTGCAAGTCCGACGGGCATGTATTTTGAAGATTCCGTTCAGTATGAATGGCACAATCACAGTTTATGTGATTCGGCTTTTTGGCCCCCTAGTGGCAAAGTGGAAAATCAGATTTGGTCGATTCTTTGACGCGACACACCGTTGGCCCATGATACATCCCTCCACCAAATATCAACCAAAAATTTTCAGTCGTTCCAAAGTTACAGAGCGGAAGGGAACTTATGTGGTTTTTACAAAGCGCCCCCTACAGGGCTGGAAAATGAATGTAATTGAAAACCCGCAGAGTATACTATGTACNACCTGGTGGCCAAACTGAGAGTCGAATCAGACCAAAACTTGGTGTCGTGGGTCATCTGACCTAGGGGTATATATGTACCAAGTTTCAGATCAATAGCTTCAGCTGTTACGAAACGTGCCCTGCTAACGGACAACGACGACGACGACGGACGACGACGACGACGACGGACGCACAACCATTGTATAAGCTCACCACGGTGAGCTAAAAATGCTACCTGGATTTTGCACTGTGCGACCAAAAATTTTGATGTCCTAATGCATTTTGTATTGTGTGCGACTTGATTTTTTTTACCTGTTCGACCAAAATCTGTTTTTTCAGAATATGAACTTTGATCCCTGACCCTTGCGCATTTTTTCAATTTTTTCAGCATTTTCCAACCTGGCATCAAAAAACGCTTTGCATGTGGTGCGTTTTGCTTAACAATTTTATTAAAGCAGCTCGGCCAGACTTTTCGAGCACTGATTACATAGCTTAGTCTTTGAATTGACCATGGTCGTGAAAGGGTTGATAGAAACAGCCGTTCAGCTGATCACTACCGTACTAACGACCGACAGAACATTATGGCATTGTCGATATCATGGCATATTCAACGAAACTCATCCCGGCAATCCGCGAGCTAGCATACTAATTCAACGACCATTTACATGTTTACCATCTACGCCAACTGATAGCCTATCATTTAGCAGTCAGCTAGTGCCCAAGGTCGCTGAACGGGACGTAGAGATTATTGATGGCCACGGGACGAAGACATCTTATGTACATAAGAAAATTGAGAGGATGATTATCGTTGGCAACTGGCCCGGTGTTTGTCGTGGTACTTTATTGACAGTGCTGAGAGTTAATTGACAATGTTGAAAGTTTGTTGTAGGTATTTATTCGATAATGCTAGAGTTTGTTGTAGAAAGGCCTGCGCTAAAATCGCAATTGTCGCCACAGATGTCTGGCATTGCTGGTGTAGCAATGACGCATGTGGCGGCGTAGCATCACAGCGCACTCCAAACTGTGGCCTATACATGCACAAAGGAACACGCGCGAGTGTGTGGAGAGTGGTAACGTACATTGCACTTGCGACTGGATACAACTAGTTGCCACTGAGCTACCTAGCCTCCAGAAATGGTCGATGTATGCACCCTTGCGAGTCGCTGGAACTGAGATTTTGCCAGTGGCCACGAGTTGCACATGTTTAAATTTCTAGTGACTAGTTGTATCCAGTTTGTTCAGTTGCCGCCATGTACCTGGGTTTGTGACTGATCAGTGCCAGTTTTCTGAACACAATCGAGTCTCAAAGCCCCGGATGCTACCTGACTAATGCTGCCAGTCGCAAGTACGATGTACATGTACGAAGTCAGGACATGATGACTGATTGGAATTGTTCCTAGTTTTTCCCACTTGCTGAATTTGTGCTGTGTGTGCAGTACGTACATCACCAGCAACTGACGGATCAGTTGCTTCCAGTCGCAAGTGCGATGTACGCTGGGCTTAAGACCCTTCCATTGTTAAAGAGGAAAATGTCGTCTTAGTTAATGATGACTGAGACAAGAAAGGAGAATGATATATAAATTCTGTATTATAATCCCGAAGGCAATCTGCAAACTGTTCCCAATTAATTTCCTTTAATCCAAGTTTGCTAAATATACATATATATAAGAAGAACATAAACTAAATTCCTGCGGCTGACAACGACATTTCATAATCCAACTAAAACCAAATGACACTAAAAGCATCTGAATTTTGCACATCGATATTAAAATTACCGATACACGTTGATCAAAGGAAACTCGCACGTGAAGATGGCAGTCGTGAAATGCCTCGCGGAAGACTCCGATTTTTATATGGGCTTATGAAATGCGCAATGGAGAACATCCGTCATATCTTTGACAGGTTTAGAGTCGAAGATGCATCCATGCTGCAGTGACAGCATTTGATAATATTTTGGAGAGTTTGGTGAAAACCACACAGAATACAAGTTTTTACAACGTGAGCTGCTTCTGACACAATGAGCAACTAACGGGTTATTGCCAAAGCAACTGACTTAGCTGGCTACTGACAAGAGCAACACTAGGTTAGCCCGACTTACACAAGCAACACAAGGCGAGCAATTTACTGACACAATTAAGCAACTAGGTGAGTCAGTTTACTGACTCTACGCCTGTTTCCACTGAAAACCTGGCGTCCAGGGCGTGGACAAGACGCGGAATGCAAAATTAGTAAATCCGCATTCATTCAGCAACCTCTCCGCATATTCCTGAAAGATTCCGTTCACTGTCTTTATCATTCCTAAACATTTCCTGGCGTTTCTGCACTTTTGGGAGAGGGCAATATGCTCAATAGGCGTTGATGTAGAAGCAATGCTGAAATGTCAGAATTTGCTTCCGCAACCCTTCCTAATGCTGTCGGCGCTCTAGCGGACGCCACCCATTAACAGCAAATTCCATCAAGGGTTTCACAGGGTTTTGAATCCTTCTATGGTTAACAACATGGTTAATGCCTGTGAAAACTGCACAACTCGCCACAAACTGCGGCCAAAAATCTGCTGTTGTGGAAACGGGCCTTAAGGAATCAGGTGAGCCGGTTACTGGCACATTTATCCTCGTGAGCCGTTTAATAACACTGACTAGGTGACCCGGTTACTGGCACAAGCAACTAGGTGAGCCGATTATACCACCCGCACAGATCAGCGAACACACTTCCACCATTTCAGCGAGAAACGTACCAATCAGATTTCCGGCCACGAACATCATATAATTTCCCATAATAACGCGAGTCTCCGTCTCAAAGCACACCTTCAATAGAACCTAATGGCCACACCAAGGTCTGACAAGTTTCTTTGAGACGGACATGATTTGTCCCTTGTGTACCGGGCATCCTAACAGTATCTCGACGTTGAATTATAAAACCAATCACGTTATGGCTGTTCGCGACGTGCCGGCGATGACTGATGAAGCGGGAGAGGAACACCTCTAGGGATGAGTGTCCTTCTCGTCATCCGTCAAATTGGCCCGTACTTCACACGAGGTGGGACTCTTTCTGACGAGTGTGTTGCGGCAAAAGGACCAGGAATGAACAGCTTGGAGATTTCTCCTTTTAGGCTGGGGTCATCCTCCCATAGCAGGGCTTTGGTCTTGCTCCTCTTCATACGTCACGCACAACGTTTTTGTGAGTGGAGGAAGAGGGGCATGAAATAATAACAGGTTTCTAAGGTGAAAGACGTAGCTCCCTACTGGACCCGAACCCATGGACCCTCACATAAGGCATCAATCGCCAGCACTCGGGGGCAGCACACCTTTACCACTAGGACAAATCCCCCATCTTCAAAAAAGATCGTTCAATGACCCGTAAGGTGCGGTATCATATTTGGCAAGGGTATCAAAAGGAAGACGTGGCAGACAAGGCAAAGATGTGGCAAACATCTGGCAAAGGTATGGCAGGATGTGGCAAACATTTGGCCAAGATATTGCATGATGTGGCAAAGATGTGGCAAACATCTGGCAAGATGTGGTAAACATCTGGCAAAGATGTGGCAGAGATATGGCAAGATGTGGCAAACATCTGGCAAAGATATGGCAAGATGTGGCAAACATCTGGCAAAGAAATTGCAAGATGTGGCAAACATCTGGCACAGATATGGCCCGATATGGCAAACATCTGGCAAAGATGTGGCAAACATCTGGCAAAGATATGGCAAGATGTGGCAAACATCTGGCACAGATATGGCAAACATCTGGCAAAGATGTGGTAAACATCTGGCAAAGATATGGCAGGATTTGGCAAACATTTGGGAAAGATAGTATATGGTAAGATGCAGCAAACATCCCAATGCCAACCACATCGCGTGCCACACACTGCAGCGTAAACCACTTGAGTCGAAATGGCTTTAGTCACAGCACGAGAAAACCGGAGTTGCCAGAAAGACTTATGCCCTCTTTTACATGAAGAGGCTTCACATGGTGACCAAACCTGGACCCTCAGATGTGAGAGGGTGCTGATGTTCCCCTGCACCACTGTGAGAGCCCAATCGGCATTGATGGTAATAGCGTTTCCAGAATATTTCAGGCCAAGGTCTCCCCACTCTTGTGACCGTGCTCTGCATAATGCATCCCCCATACAATTGATCTGCAATTTAGTTAGTTTTTAATGATACAGAATATGTAGGTAATGGGATTGTTAGTATTGGTAATATAATAATGCTTAACTTGTAATTTGCCTTATAATAACTAGAGGGTAATATGAGAAACAACAATCGTCAAAGGCCGAACCGTATTCACTTTCATCATAATAACGGGTAAAAACTTGTATCTTTTATTTCGAGATTGGTGCTGTATCGGTTAACCAAACACAAAAAATTCTTGTTGGCAATTACATGGATGTTTTTCCATACTTAAAGGTGCCTACAGGTCGACATTGTGTCTTGAAGCAACTCGCGGCAACTAGCTTTCCGGTGATAGAAGCAACTCCGAGTGACTGATCAGTTGCCGATTTTGTCGACCTGAGCTCGCTTGCGTCTCCGAGCAACTGTCGGATCCGCTAGTTGAGCGTGCTGTTCGAGGTATAACTGCCAGTTGCTCCGAGTTCCTCACAATCGCTGAAATGTAGACCTTTGCGTGGTAGGTTTTTTATCTGCGACGGATCCGTCGAGTTGCTTCAAGACGCAATGTCGACCAATGTCGAATGTTGCAGCGCAGGCAATCGTAGTGCGACCTGACATCCGCAAAAGACACTACAACACTAACACACCCATTTTTTCTGCAAAATTGGGAAAGTTTAACCTTTTCAGTCCGGATCTTAAAACTCAGGTCAGTCAAGATAGATAGATAATTTGGACTTGGAGCTTCATAACCCTTTTGGATCTAAGCTTACACTATGGGGTGGAGTCCACGACAGGTTACTGTCCACCTGTGTGGGGTCTTTTACTTGCCCTGGCACAGATGCTCAGCTACAAGGGACCATGGCTTTGAGTCTCATCCGACAGACTCTAATCATGGTTCACAGCTTTTCACATACATGTCCTGGCCAGGGATCGAACCCACGCACTGACCCTGTTACGATTGAAAGTCAAGCGTGTTAGACCGCTCGACCACCAGGCCAAGACAAGTCAAGGATGGCACCGATTTCGTTCTTTGGTTCATCTTCAGCAATTTCCCGGTGGCCATTTCTCTACCCTCCCGAACGATCTCCCGACCCCAACGGCAGCAATTAGGCCCTGAAATTGCACCCCTAATGGCATTGCCCTTTGCAACACCATCCCATTATAAACCTCGCGACAAGGCATACCATAAATACCAGTATATAAATGCAGTGATAAGCGATGAGCTCCGTCGGCAGATTTGCAAAGATCAACAACAGCACTAATGTGAGAAGCTTTTAGATTGATGAACCAGCGTTGAAGAACAAGCTCCTATAATTACTTGTGCGACTTTCCCCCAGCAAAAAGTCGGCTACAGAATATAGGGTAATGGGAATTTTATATATTTAACCCTTTCTGTATGAATTTATTTGGCTGGGAATGATTGACTGTTACTGTGAAACTTGATGCCACTTCATCAATATTTGGCTGATAACAAAACAAATGCAAGCTTCTTTTCATGTGGCAAACTGCTATGCAGGTTTAGACAAAAGCTAGCAGAGCACACCAGGCGAAACAGCACGCGAAATCCCCAGTGATCTTCTTAGATAATTTTGGAGGGCAAAGAGTATCATACTCTTCTCTACAGAATTTGAAGAGTATTTTCACTCTTCAAAGGAGTATTCCAGAAGTAAATTATAGCACACTGATAAATCTCATGAAGTATTTCACCCTTTCAGTTCTGGAATGGAGGAGTATTTTGAGATTTCAAGGAGTATTTTAAGCAAATACTCCTCTTATCTTAAGCCCCGCAAAGCAACTTCTCGCCAGCTAAAGCAAACAAGGCGATATCGTTTTTAGTATTGTTTGTTACTGGGCAATCATTGCTGACAAGAAGATTCCACGTATTGCTGGTGATGCTGCTCAGCGCACTGGCGTCAACAGCCAATTTCGCTCGCTTGCGATATCGCCTGGTGTGCTCCTGGCTTTATTGAGATACATTCAATTCAGGACTAAATGGTGATGACGTCCTTAAAAGAGAGGTATCTATCTGCCAAAGTTGTCCGATGTGGGAGGTTTTACTTTACAACTAACAATGTGTTGCAAAACCACTCATCAAATATTCTGAGAAAAAAACTACCAGCAACATCACTATCACCATATCAAAATAACATAGTCAAAATTAGTATTCAGACCGTAAATTTGTAATTTGCATTTTACATCAATTTGGTAAACATTTGCAATTCCCTAAGCTTTAATTAGCGGTGAATTCTCAAAACGTAACTGAATTAACTGAACCCAAAATTCCCTGCGATAACTCATGGATAAACAAATTAGGCTCCTATCGATATGATATCAGTTGAGGATATGTATCTGCGGAAGACATCACGAACTGGGAGATGATCGGAGATTATGTGGCAGCCCAGGAAAATCCTGCGTTGGTCTCCTGGGGGACCGATTGCATCATAGGATTGTGTACCAGGCCATGTACCATAACTGATACTGCATAAAATGCACCAGCAGTGCACCGCAGGAGTTGCTGCATCAGTACTGCACCACTGAGTTGCTGCACCAGAGGAGGCACTACACCATTATTGCACTGGAGGAGTCGCTGCCCCAACACTGCACCAGCACTGCAGCATAGGAGTTGCTACACCAACTGCACCCATAGGAGCTGTGCACCAGCACTGCTCCAGCAGAGTTATGCATCAGGACTGCTCCACAAAGTTGTACACCAGCACTGCACCACCAGAGTTGCTGCACCAGCAATGCATCACAGGAGTTGCAGCACCAGCACTGCACAATAGGAGTTGCTACACCAACTGCACCATAGGAGCTGTGCACCAGCATTGCTCCAGCAGAGTTATGCATCAAGACTGCTCCAGAGGAGTTGTGCACCAACACTGCAGCAGCACAGAAGTTGTGCATCAGCAATGCATCGAAGAAGTTGCAGCACTAGCACTGCACCATAGGAGTTGCTACACCAACTGCACCAAAGGAGTTGTGCACCAGCACTGCTCCAGCGGAGTTACGCATCAGGACTGCTCCAGAGGACTTGTGCACCACCACTGCACCACCAGAGTTGCTGCATCATAGGAGGCACTACACCATTACTGTACTGGAGGAATCGCTGCCCCAACACTGCGGCACAGGAGGTTCCCAGCACTGCATCAGCAATGCATCACAGGAGTTGCAGCACCAGCACTGCACCATAAGAGTTGCTACACCAACTGCACCAAAGGAGTTGTGCACCAGCATTGCTCCAGCACAGTTGTGCATCAGCACTGCTCCAGCAGAGTTACGCATCAGGACTCTTGCTCCAGAGGAATTGTGCACCACCACTGCACCACATGAGTTGCTGCACCAGCATTCCTTGCTGTACCGCATCTCAAAGATGCAGACTACCACTACCAGTTGCGTAGAACGGAACCTCCTCCACCCAAACACTGATTGCAAAATGGCATTTCCTCCCTACAACCAACAACCAACGCCTTTTCGATTATCTTAATTTTCAAACGGTTGCTTCATTGCTTTCCGAAAATGCCTTGAAGGCTCAATCTTGCCTGACGAATCTATTTCCAGATTAGATTCCCTTGCGATTAGTGTTCAGTTGCCGGCGGATGATTTGTGTAGCAGATCGAGACAGATCATTTGGGACCGGGCGCGTCTCATTTACCATGGTTTACGGTTCATGATTAGCAGAGCCGTGTAGGAGACATCAAAAGAAGGACCAGCAGGCAGTATGTCCTTGATTTTTAAAGGACCACGGTACTGCCACTTTTTCTCAACAGCCGGCGCCACTCTCCAACCCAGGGACTAACTACATGTACATTGTCAGCGAATTGACCCGATTTACCCAGTACATTTTGTAATGGATTTTTGTAGTTCGTCTTACTGCCACCAGGTGGCACCCTGTACATCGGCAGTAAAATAACGCATTTGAGATCCAATACCGTGCTCCTTTAATCGTCAAAATTGTGAAGATTATCCAAATGTTGTACTTTGAAATATTTGAACATGTATATGTGCCACTACCAGCCGAAAGTGTGGCTAAAGGGACCCCCAGACCTGACTTAGCAGTCACTTTCATTTGGGGCTCTGAAAGTGTCACTTTCGCGAAAGTGGAGTCTTGTGCATTAGCATATTACAGCTAGTTACACTTTTCCAAAAGTACGGCTAAAGTGTGGGCTGTGCATACGGGCCAAAGACTGGCAATTTTTATCACAAGCTTATTTATCACCAGTAGCCTTCCTGCTGTCTGACCTCGCACACGAGGTGATGACCAGCAACAACTGGCACAAAGGTCAAACATCTTCGCCAGAAACAGTCGTTGCCAACCCCTGCAGATGAGGTGACCTACAGTATAGGTCACAATTGACATCCCTAAATTCGCGTAAGTTATGCGTAAGTCACTCGTAACTTACACAACAACTCACAAGCTATGTTACGCGCAACTTACGAGGTGAGTTACGCGGTGAGATACGCGGATTTCGTTAGCTTCGCAGTGATTTAAGATGCGAGTTACGCGATTTTGGCGAGTTACGTGGCGAGTTACGCGAAACCAAAGCCGTGAGTTATGCGTAATTTACACGTAACTTACGCAAAGCCGTAGGGATGTCAATTGTGACCTGTACTGTAGTGGCGATTCGTAGTCAGGCGATAAAAACCGCCTGTACATGTACGTGGTCCAGCAACATTTTTGACAGGGGACAGCATTGTGTAAAAGTCGAGGGAAAAATTCAGAATATTTCAGCCGAGTTGGCTATGGTTGAAAACGTTGAACAAACACCAAGATATTGCGACGAATACTTTGTTGTGTCAAAGCTTGAGTCCTCCGTCTATACACAATGCTACTCTCACACACCCACTTCTCACCACTTACACAACCGTACATGAATAATTATGAATTCAGTCTACTACTGGCTTCCATGATGGCTTGGCAGAAGATAGCTCTCCAGATGTAACACTGAGCTGGCCGACACCACTCCGGAAAAGAAGAGCAATACTCGTACGAACACTGTTGCACATTTTAAATTTCTTCAACCCCTGGTCAGTGTCTGGGTATCAACTGATCACAAGTATTCGCCTTCCAGGGCCACAAATGTTGACATGGCTTTGGCCCATCAGGTACCGGTAATGTTAGTCTCGCTTGGCCAGACGCTATGGGCTCACCCCACCGGTAAGTCACACTCTGCGTCTGGCTCTTTTAGAGATTACCACTCGTGAAGACCGCATGGTGGCAGCATGGGTACTTGCATTTTTCGTGGAAGTAGTTTCGTAGAATTTCCACGGCAATTATGAGTGAGAAAGCGTGGTGATTGGCTGGAGCCCAGTGGAGTGCCATCTAGTGGTGTTAACGGCTTTTGAGCCCCAAAAGTGCCAGTGTGTGGAAGACCGGGACGTCTTGGGGCTGAGTGTATGGTAATGTAAGATTCGAGGATAGAGTGAAGCATTTGCCGTGTTCGTCTGTGGTCATGCACACCCAGGCAGCAAGTTACATCGGCCTGACAACAGCCCGACAGCAAAAGGAATAGGCCCATTAGGCTGCCATCGGATGACATGAAACATGAACACGCAGGCGAACAACGCCTTCACAAAGGATTCATCCCATGAAACCTTCATTCGCCTGTGTGTTCGTGTTGTGTGTCATCCGATGTAAAATCAGCCTTAAGGCTTCCATTACATACAGTATATGCAAACTCCGGTTAACAATGGCTTCACGGTCGTGAATCCATTTGAAGCCTTTGTTGACTGGCATTTTCGTATTCCGTATACTTCTATGTAAAGGAAGCCTAAAGGAATCGGCCCGTTGTTGGCCAATGTCACTTGCTGCCCAAATTTTCCTGAACGCAGGTCTAAAGTAAAGCTGGAGTTCTCATTCAGGTGTAAGGCTACCGGTAATTGTTTGTGTTTGTCCACAGATATTCATGCAGTGGTACTTGTTGCGATTTGTGGTCAGACGGTTCGTCCCGAAACACGACACAGTGAGCCTGAAATGGGTTTAAGAGCAAAAAAATTGCCCACAAATTAAACCTGTACCATCTGTTAGAGTATGGTCTGGGGAGTGTTTTGATGCAAAAAGGAAAAAAATCGGTTGGGAATTTTTTGAGAAAATCGCATTTTTCTGAAATTTCAATATCAGAATTCAAGAAATGGATAAAAAAGTGTTAACACACATTTTTTAAACTTCAAAATCAATTGTATTCATTTGCAAATGATACTAGGAAAGCTCTGATATAAAGACAATAAAAATGCACTGTTTTTTTTGAGAAAATAGTTTTTTTCTTAAATTTCAATGGAATTTGAGAACTTGGATAAAAAAGGGTTAACACACATTTGATTGTGGTGCTGGGAGAGCACCAAAGCAAAGACAATAAGGAATTGTGCATAGATGTCAATGTGCATCGCAATCCTAACAATGTTAGGATTGGGGTTGACCCCCTACCCCTCCTTATCCTAATGTAGGAACATTGACAATCGACAATTGACCATTGACCAAAATTTGAAAAAAATG
>NMRB01002805.1:34988-54799 GCA_002633025.1 Notospermus geniculatus
CCCCAGGAATAGGCCTAATCATATTGCAACACACCATTGGGGCCAATGTCATATTGTTAGGAGATCTGGCTCTTACCTAGAGTGAGTGCACCCAACTTTAGTAGTCCAGTCTAATTGTCAAGTAATTATCTCATTTTTCGTGAATGTGGTGGGCATTATTCTTGATAGAATAGGCCTAATCAGTTACCATTGGTCTAGGCCTGCTGTTATGACCATTTTTAGGAGTTTCAACAGTATACAATAGGATTTATTGTCAAGTATCAAAATGCATTGTCTTAGCTGCTGTTACATAATATTACTACTTCTCTTCATGGTGATTGTTAATCTTTCAGATTCAAGTATCACCACTGCGAATTTTATTTAAATCAGACCCATACTTTCTGAGATATGCACACTTTGGACATGGGAGCGTTCTTCCTCCAGCCCCTTTAAGAAAGAAAACTATTTTCTCAAGAAAAAACAGGGAAATGTTATTGTCTTTATATCAGAGCTTCCCTAGTATCATTTGCAAATGAATACAACTGATTTTGAAATTAAAAAATGTGCGTTAACCCTTTTTTACCAATTTCTCAAATTCTGACATTGGAATTTCAGAAAAAATGCGATTTTCTCAAAAAATTCCCAACGGATTTTTTTCATTTTTGCATCAAAACACTCCCCAGACCATACTCTAACAGATGGTACAGGTTTGATTTGTGGGCAATTTTTTTGCTCTTAAACCCATTTCAGGCTCACTGTGACGAGGAGGCCCAGTCAAATTTCCATGATGGGACCAGACCAACCAGCAAGATAATCATCAGAAAACATCCGTCCCGGAGGAGGAATCGCCACTGCTTCCTCCCAGGGGCTAGGACTTCATCAATCTCAGACAAAAAATGGTCTCAATAAGAGATATCTAGGAGAAGTTTGGATTGTTGAGGGTTCGGGCACAAGTACTTGTCTCCAGGGTCCAATAACCACTTCTTTGTCTGCTGGGCCTGGAATTTCATCAGGACGTCTGCCCAATAACTATACATTTTTCATAGAATGACAAGCAAACAAGTCGAAGCAAAAGGACCTGAGAGATATCATTAACTATTGCCTTGATTGTTGGCGTTGTTTTGGGAGCATCTTTCGGTCCCGATGTCCAACGTTCTGGGCGCAGAGAGTGATTTCCTCTCCAGTGGCAGCAACGTAGCAGCAACGTAGCAACGTTGCGTAGCAGCAACTCAACCCCGCAGAAGCAGCCTTAAGCCAGGCATACATCGCACTTGTGACTGAATACAACTAGTCGCCACTGAGCTACATGTACCTGATGACTGGGAGGATCTAGCTGGAACTGGATGGAGGAGACTGATCAGTCACCAGAAAGAGTGTCGATGTACGCACCCTTGCGACTCGCTGGAACTGAGATTTTGCCAGTCGCCATGAGTTGCACATGTTCAACTTTCTAGCAACTAGTTGTATCCAGTTTTGTTCATGTTCAGGACATGACAACTGATTGGATCCTCCTACCTTTACTGAGTTGCTTAACTTGCGATGTGCGCACAGCACGTACATCACCAGTGACTGATCAGATCAGTTGCTTCCAGTCGCAAGTGCGATGTACACTTGGCTATGGCATTGTTAGAAAGGACTTCCAACCTCGTGTAATGGCTCTAGACACAATTTCCTATCTCTGAGAACTTTTACGAATTAGTAGCTGTGCTGTCAGCTTAAACCTGGCGTCCACTAGGGTGCGGACAAGACGCGGAATGCAAATTTAGTAAATCCGCATTCATTCAGCAATCTCTCCACATATTCTTGAAAGATTCAATTCACTGTCTTTATCATTCCTAAACATTTCCCAGCGTTTCTGCACTTTCAGTTGCCCAATAGTCACTGATGCGTAAAGAATGCTGAAATGACACCGTTTGCTTCCGCAACCCTTCCTAATGTTGTCGGCACTCTAGTGGATGCCACCCAAGTTTTGTAGATAATTTTTATTCTTGATAAACCAAGTCCAAGTAGTTGAACATGTACATGTACTTCCTTGGAGATGACTTCAAGCCTACAGTTCATTCCAAATCCCAGTGGCGCGAGGGTTTCAGCCGATATCTCCGCAACGGCTGGCTCAAATTCAACATACCATACATCAATTAACTTGTCTTTCTCGCCGGTATCTTTCTGCTATCTTCATTTTTCGCGTAAGGCCTGCATAACAGATCCCTTTCTCAAAACCCATTTCATTTGGCTATGCTGTTCAGTGCAGTTTACACGTGCGCGATGCATTGCGTCATTTCAAAATGGCCGCCATTTCGGCCGTAAACATGAACTGTGTGATTTGTGAAAGAACTTTTTTCTGTCACGTTTTTTGGCAAAATGACAGTGATGATGGCTGTACCGCCAAGAAAGACAAGTCGATTGACGTATGTTTCATCAAAATCGGCCCAGCCGTTGCGGAGCTATCGTTGATAAACCTCACGCCAATCGGAACTGGAATGGAGAGTAGGTAGGCTCTAGCGATACCAACCCATTCTGGCGTGATCTGAATGAACTGCTAGAGAGTTCTTCCTCCATTTTCAGCTTTCTCAGAGATGCCTTGAGGCCTCTATAGGCTCATTATCACTGCGTCGAACCACTCCAAAGTAGTAGGCCTATATTGTAAGAAACTACAATAAAGAACAAATGCAGTTCTTTTTAAAAACACAACATACCTTTTCGTTCTATGACATAAAGAAGGTGTACATACCTGGAAAGACAAGAAGAATAAACATGAGAAATAAATCAAACTACGATGTGTTTTCTTGACGTCGATGTACATTTCACAGGATGAAGAATTTGAGGGTTAGGTAATGGTTAGGGTAGGTACACTGTTAGAAATTTTTGTAATATTTTTACAGAAATTGCCTGCAGCAGAGTTTCGGGAACTTCTGTAAATTTACACATGGTGTGATTTATGTTTTCCTGTATAGTTGGACTCAATTGGACTGTCCAGAATGATGCTTTCTGAGAACATATGAAAATATAATTTGGTCAGCCTCCAGTCAAGTCATTGTTAACATTTCTCTGACTCTGTAATTTTACAAATCACGTCCTGAAACTCTGCTGCAGGAATTTTCTGTAAAATCCTCTGTTTTTTCTAACAGTGTAGGGTCATCTGAAAAGTGAAACGAAGATTCGAACCGCGCCCCGTCTTTGAAGAGGTGATGACGGATTGCCAACATGTCGACAGATCATCTCAAAACTGAGATCTGCAAAACTGTAAGTTTTGCAAAATTGCAAGAAGTGTCCCATCGACAAGTTGGACAACCATCACTGGGAGGACATCAGAAATGAGCAGAACGTACTTCAAGTGTCAAAGATAAGCGAAGTCACAGTATGACAGATACCCAAATTGAAGTCTGACCATTATAAAGGAATCAACCATAAAGGTTTAACTGTGAACGATGAGCTTACTGAGGGATACACTTCATGTGTTGCCACCAGAGGTCTCTCACTGCCTGAATTTCGGCTTTATGTAATAGGCACGAGCTTCAACTTTTTTTGTGGTGAAGAGGTACATGAACCTGTCAACTTGATGCTTTGAATTCCATTTCTGAGGATAACACAGCTATTTTCAGCACAATTAGTGCTCCATGTGCAAATGTACGTCAGCATATTCAAATGTACAGATGACCCTGCACTCACATCGTTTGTGGGGTTCTCATTAATTCAGTCCTTTTGTATCATAAGATCAACTAGTCGGAATTCAACAAAATTTGCAGTGAACGTGTGCAGAAGGGTCTTGCCTATCATATAGAAAAGTCAGAATGCAAATCTGTTGAGGTTTAAAGGAGTTAGACGCCGAAGTTGTAAACACTCACTCACTGGTTCTCCATCCACAGACGCCTGCGGTGCTGCCACGTATTGTCGGTGATATGTACTGACGTGAATATCGTGAGTGAGTTGCATCAGACCGGGAACCAGTCTAACGATCACGGGTGCTGCCACCTGCACGAAGGAATAAAACTAGTTTGCCGACCATATTTGTAAACAAACCAGCTTGTTTACAACTTCGGCGTCTAACTCCTTTAAAGGGATACTGTCCACATTTATAAAATGCTAAATTTGTAAGTTGAACCTTTATGGTTGATTCCTTTATGGTATGACCCATGGATCAAAAGCACCCTGGGTCATTGACCCTTGACAAAATTCTCTACTGAAAGCCCTGAAGACCTCCCACAAAAGCGTCCATCCTGACAGAAAGGTCATCAACGATCGTGTCCACGACGCCTCTCACCCGTTTGATCCGGTAATGAATCCAGAAAGAAAGAGACAAGACCTGACAACAGGTGAAACTCTACAAGATCTTGTTTCCTCGAGGAGACAATCAGGTGTCGTGATCTGGAAAGCTTCCGTATATTGTTATCCACGGTGAATGGGGAGGAAATGGCGCGATGGGGTTGATAGGATGAAGGATAAGGCAGGAAGAGCTCAAGGTGGAACCAGTTTTTTTTAACAAGTGCGGAAAGACTAAGGGCCGTACGCTTAGGTCAGACTTCAGCCACACTTCCATTGAAGTCGGACTTTTTTCAATGCTTCAAGCATAGAGAAAGTCTAACTTCAGCTGTACTTTAGGGTAAAGTCTGACCCAAGCGTGCGGCCCTAATGCCCGTGTCACACTGTCCCGAAATTAGAAATTAGACATCTGATGGCGACACAAGTATCGAATTTTGAATTTTGCGTGAAGATGGTCCCGAAGTCAACTTCCAGAATCTTGCAAATTTTCGATCCCAACCGGGGTCTTCTTCAGGCTGGCACTTTTCAGTAAGATTTCCAAAAGTTTCCATTAATTCGTATGGCCATCGGGTGTCAACTTCGGGACAGTGTGACACGGGCATTAGTCTCTGAGAGTCGTTCACCTAGGTAAAATGTTGACAAGTGAATCAATCCTGCGACCTCCTGAGAACAAACTGCACTACACTACAGCCATCCATAGTAATCCTTCTTCTAGTGGAGACTTCCTTGCAACCCTTTGTGGAGCCTGGTGGTGTAGTGGTCTGGGTCTCCGACTGGCGGTCAGAGGATCCCGGGTTCGAATCCCACTGTGGCGTGAGACTTTGGGCAAGTCTCTTTGCCTCACTGGCCTCTCTCCACCCAGGTGTATAAATGGGTACCGGTCGGAAATGCTCAGATTGTAGCGCTGAATGGGCAGCTCATCTGAGTTCTACTAAAAGGTTTCAGGACATACTGGGGTTAAAGTGTAAAGTCGGATGAGAACCTCTACTGTAGTTGATATCAGACTATAAAGTCAAACTTTAATCATTCTTTTCGTGGACAGTTCCTTGCAACCCTTCGACAGATCACAACTGAAAATCTTTCCTAAAGCGTTGCTCAAACTGCTGAAAGATTCCCGACTCCAGCGTGTACTTCTCACTGAAGATGATGAGGTAAAGGCGACAAGATACTGTAATCTTTACCTCAGACGACGGGGATTGGCCTAGTGGTTAAGGCATGCTGCCCCTGAGTGCTGGCGATTGATGCCTTATGCGAGGATCCGTGTGTTTGAGTGCAGTAGGAGGCCATGTCTTTCACCTTAGAAACCTGTTGTTATTTCATGCCCGTGACCTCCTGAGATTGAAAACAAACTGCACTACACAACAGCAGTCTTTGCATGAAACCCTTTTCGCGGATCACAACCGAAAATCTTTCCTAATGCGTTGCTCAAACTGCTGAAAGATTCCAGCATGTTCTTCTCACTGAAGATGATGCGGTAAAAGCGACAAGATACTGTAATCTTTACCTCAGACGACCGCGGGCAAAAAATGACGAATTATCTCACAGATAAGCGCGTGGATGTAAGTTCACAGAGTCGGGCAATAAGATTGAACACGTCATTGGTTGGCCCTTCAGAGAATCAAAGCTTTTCATCGCCGTGCAATCAAATTAGGAGCACACACATAACGGTCCTTAGGGAGAGGAAATTACATTTGGAGTTAATGAAGGAGAGGTTGCTATATTCTTCTGTCGTATGAGTGATGATGATGATGGGCGAGATATTTTGGCGTCTTAACTCATTCTGTTTGAGCAGACGGCCTTCTGTTGAGCGAACAGACAACATCTTCTGTCAGTCGGAGCCTTTTTCTTGAAACGTCCAACGTTTTAGGCAAAATAATTGAAGAACTTGACGATTATTTTAACCCATTGGACCCGCGGATGTTTAAAAAAGTTCCATCTGTAACCCACAGGATTTTTTCCACATGACAAATTTACCTTCAGTTGAAAGGGGCTGTTTCACTTCGAATTCAAGATTGCGATTTGTGATCTGTGGGAAAACTGAAAGAGCTATGATCTTGCAATTTGGAGGGATAATTCTGTGTTTCAGACCAATTTAAATGGTACAACAATCAATAACATTTGAAGTAATTTTTTAAGACAAAAGGATTTAAAACTCTTCGTATACAAAGAAATAATTAATTGTTTTACATGATATTTGGCATATGGATTTGGGTGGCACTCATTTTTATGGTAAGATAAAAGAAACAAGAGAAAAATGTCACGAAATGTTGATATTCTGTTTTTGAAATGCAAGAAACTTACCATGTAGTTCTTCTGGAAAGGACTGGTCTATTGATCCTTCTGGGGTGTAAGGTAGGCCTACAATGTTCCAGCATTCATGGCAAAGAATTGCTGTCTTTGTTGTCACAGCTATTGTATGAACAGTCTTACATCAGGCCAGCACCTAGCCAGCACCACAACTCCATAGGCATTGAGAATTAGAGTTACATAACTTGCCTTTCCTTGCAGAGCAGTAAGGGCAGGTTGATGACCATTCAAAAGAATGTTTTGTTAGAAAGATTACCTCATTGAATCAGTTTGTAGTGCTTCCTATGCAAAAAACACCACCCCGTTCAGATGAATGGTTGAACCCAAGTTCCCACAAAAGTCATCCAGTCCGGTTATGTCACTGTTATGACTTTATTGACAATGGTAGTCAACAATAGGCCTAAGGGTCTTCAGAGTGTTCATGTTCTTCCAAATGAGTGATATCAAACTACTTTTGTGACTTTTTTTGGTACTTTCATTGAATACAACTGGATTATTTTGCAGGTAGGTGACACATGGCTCATTCGCGAACCTATAATCCAAGTTTTTTTAGAAATATTTTGGTTCTAATATGAAACTTCAAGGCTTCAAACACCCATTGTCTTAAAAAATTACTTCAAATGTTATTGATTGTTGTACCATTTAAATTGGCCTGTAACACAGAATTATCCCCCCAAATTGCAAGATCATAGCTCTTTCAGTTTTCCCACAGATCACAAATCGCAATCTTGAATTCAAAGTGAAACAGCCCCTTTACACCTCTTTGGCCAGAGGGTAGGCTATGTAAGTGATGGTCCGTCAGGTGGATTGGGGCGTTATTGGTTACGGCAAGTGGGGCAGGTTGGGGCATTATGGGTCCTAAAGGGTTAACCAGAAGACATCTCACAGACATTTTGGTCACAATATTGTCAAGTTGCATGACAGAGTTCATGACCATTTCGGCATCAGGAGGAAGTGCCTGCAGACAAAACTTTGTTATGTACGTGTGTTGATCCAGCGGTCAGACATGACTCAAGTAATGAGGGCAGCGCCTCTTCTCCACGGAAAGATGTCGCTGCGACCATATCAGGCAGGCCTTTTCATTGTCTTCAGGACGTCATCTCCGTGGCAAAACGACGTGCGAGCATGAAGCCACAACGTCACGGCAGTGTGACGCTGACGTTCCGTACAACGTCACAGTGAAAAAGTGGATACGGTCGCAGCGCCACCCCGATGATAGAAACAAAATGGCTACAACCCCATTACAGTCTTGTGAGTGGACGCCGACCAAATCGCGATGGGAATGCAAGATCACGCACCAGTCATCATCGACAGTCGTGCGTCGAAGTACGAACTAGGCTTTAGACTTTCTGTCACCCCAAAACAGGATTTTGAGGAAATCTTTTAAAGAAACATTTTATTTTCACCCGCAAGAGGAAGTTTCCCTCAGAAATAATCAAATCGCTTCGTCATGTTGGGGCAATAAATTGAAAAGAATATGGTTGCCACATCAGAAAATTTCATTACAGCAGTGAGAAATGGATGTAACTGACACAATCGGGCAAACATGTTCCCTGAGTTACAAGATTTTCTTAATAATGCACCTTGATCATCGATTACCACGTCTCCCAATAATGACTAAAGGAATCCACAAAGCAGATGGCATCCCCTTGAAGTCAGTCATGTCAGTTCCCTCTGGCAATGTAATGGTTGCTAGCTGTTTCATTGACATTTGCTAACGTGCTGAGATATTCCTGCCGTTGCGGAAAATGGACGATCGATCGCACAAGATTACTGGGGACATCAGGAGGTGCCTTGGGAGCCAATAGTGTGTTACGGGCACCAAATGGAGCTCTTTATCATGAATAAGTAACTTTTTGATTGTTTTAAAATGTCTTCTTATTTAACCATTTCAGTGTTGGCTGTATTTTGATACAATACGTAGTGTGCCGAGTCCATCAAACCATGACAACGAATCACTGCTGTGACATATGTTAGCCTTCTCAAGAACTTTTTGAGTAGGAGGCTATTGCCTCAGAGTAGGAGGCTGAGGTTTTTTTTCGAAGATAGCAGAACCATCACTGAACGATGTTATGACATGTGTAGTTAATGATATGAGCTACATTTAGTTTGACAACAGACTAGAGATGGTGCAACAATTAGTCAACATTGTTTGGACATAGGTGAATCTGCACAGCAGAGATGGCGCGACGATTGGGCCAAGTGTTCCACATCGTTGGACTGCGTTAAATTGGGTGGCAATGAGGGGTTTTTCTTTTAGTGCCGGATGCTCTTTCTAGTTTTTTTAATACCGTATTAAAAAAAAATTTTTTGTAGGTGGCGGCAGATACTGTTGTAGGCGGCAAAATTGCCACCCGCCGCCTGTTATTGAAAAGGCTGTATGTTGTAATGCAATTTCACTTGAATAAACTGAGGATCTAGGGGTCGATCCTCAGTTGAACCCTTCTTCAAGTGATCGATCGAGAGGGCAATGGAAAGCACAGGTTTTCTCTGATGGGCACACGAGTTCCTCTTGCTGTCAAAGGCCCAATAATAATGAGGAACCGGACGAACTAACGTCACGACGTGGCGCTGCAATCGATGAGACCGAAGTTTCTTTTTTCAGCGTGATTTCAAGTCATTTCCATTAACTTCTGGCGTGAAATAAACCCTATTTTTTCGGTCGCATGACATTAAAATTTACACCATCTTGTCGCGAATGAAAATTTCTGCTATTTCTTTGCTTTTTTTCTTAAAATAAAGAGGTAGGATGGCGATAACGGCAACGTCTTTATCTTATTTTTTCCTGTAGAAAAATGTACAGCAGATTTTTTCATGACGCAACGTCAGCACATAAAACGACGTCAATGACGTCGGTTCGGTCTCATCGATCGCTGCGCCGACCTGTCGGGATAAACGGCACGCCGGTTCCTCATTGTCTGGAGAGCCAATAATGGTGCATTTGGTGCCCTGTACTCAACGGCAACGCAACATTTTTTATCTTCCAGTTATTTCCCTACCTCAGTCATCTCTTTGTCCCACTCTTGCTCCCATATCAGTTCTGTGGCAGCCTGGCTAAACCCACAACACGGTCTGGTAAGCCGATAGTATCGGTTTTAGGACTGAGCAGTGATTACCGGAATCTATTGGCAATCAATGGGCTTAATTTCCTACATCTCGGAAAAGAATTGCGATTGTCATGATAGCAATTCTGGTAAAGATTTTCTAGAGATTTTCAACGGAGAAGGCTCTGTCAATTACTGGTCAGCAACAGGATGATCAGTGTTATGGGTTGTTATTGTGTGGCCACGGATTGGCTTGAAGTGGTCAATTTTTTTCACTCTTTCAGGACCATGGTTCTACTTAAAGGAGCCCAGTATTACCACTTTTCTCAGCAGCCGGCACCACCGTGCCACTCTCCAACCCAAGGGACTAACCACGTTGTCGGTGAATGGACCCGATTTAATACCAATACATTTTATAATGGATTTTTGTAGTTTGTGTTGCTGCCGCTATGTGGCTCCCTCTACATTGGCAGTCAAATTACCCATTAGAGATCACATATCGTGCTCCTTCAACTGGCCATGTTTGATCTCAGACTAAAGGCGCCGCTCCACGTGACAGTTTTCTGTCAAAAGTTTGCTGTCAGATAGTTGCTGTCATACAGTACTGTATGACAGCAGTTATTGCTGTCTCACAGCGCCACGTTGTGGCGTTAGTTCACAGGTTCCTCATTGTCTACAGAGCCAATAATGCCGTATTAGGCACTTGGCTCTCCACTCACTAGTTTTTTACCTATACATGTCTGTCATGTCCGTTATTCATCAACACAAATTGATGAAACAACTCCCCCGTCGAATCAGCCATAGCTCAAAGCATGTCTGACAGACAGCTGGGTTCTAATATGAAAATACAGTCCGCAGACGAGTTGCATCATTTTTGAGTGACAGACCTGCGTTGTCCTCAAGGTATGGTCTCGAACACATGACAAACGCAAAAGTACATGTGAACACAGAGCTTCAGGGCAAATTTTCAAGGTCTGATCTACATGTAAAAGTACACATAACGTGGCAAATCTGCTCAAACTTGCCAAAACGAGACATAAAACATCGGCAAATGTCTCCTTGATGTGATAGGTTGCCGTGCTTGCCTGTCTGAAGAGCTCACAATGACGACTCCTTATTTCAAGAGAGTGGTAGAAGAGCAGAAAGCACTGGCTTGACATGTCGTATTCGTAAGAACCGTTGGTGCGTGGATGGATGATAGTTTCAGCCGAGACGCTACTGGATGAGATTCTTGAATTATTTGTTCAGACAGACTAAGATCTGTCTGCAGCTGTAAGTTCATCATTTTCGCCAAGGTCTGATAAGTCTCGAACACATGACATTGCAAAAGTACGTGTAGAACTTCAGGGCAAATTTTCAAGGTCTGATCTAAAAGTACACAGGACAAATCTGCTCAAACTTGCCTGAGAGGTTCTTCACTGACATCACACGGCCGCCATACTGGTCGTCAAAATGAAGCCATGGAGGCTGCCATCTTGTTCTCGGTTCAAAAGTTTAGCGGCCCGTACAGCCCACTGGGAGCATACAACTCAACAAATCACTTTACCCCTCACAGTTTCTGAGCATAAGTAGTTGGTCTGGTGTGAAAACCGTGTTGAAAACAAAGCGAATCGTCCATACGGCTTGCTGTCGGTGGCTGTAGAGGAGGGCTGATGACTGCCGACAACGTTAAAATTGTGTGCTGAACGCAGTGTTGATGCTGTGACGTTGTGTCATTTGACGGCCAAAATGGCGGACATTTTGAGCTGTGACGTCACGTGAAGAACCTCTATACAAGACATAAAACGTCGGCAAATGTCTCCTTGATGTAATAGGTTGCCGTGCTTGCCTGTCTGAAGAGGTCACAACGACAACTCCTTAGTTCAAGAGAGTAGAGAAAAGCAGTAAGCACTGGATTGACATGTCGTATTCCTAAGAACCGTTGGTGCGTGGATGGATGATAGTTCAGTCGAGACGCTACTGGATGAGATTCTTGAATTATTTGTTCAGACAGACTAAGATCTGTCTGCAGCTCTATGACTCATGTTTACTTTATTGTTTTCAGATTCGCCTTCCGCTGCGGGCAGCAGCTTACTCAAAGCTGGGATTTTCGTAGAGTGCTACCATTTTTGTTGTCTGCTGCCGGGTTTAGTAAGCTGGTATACAATGTAGACAGACAGGGAAATATCAGCAAGATCATCTCTGCAAGCCAGCATGTATGCTACTCATCACTACAAGTTAAAGGAATTAAATCCGAGGTGGAGGGTCTCGGTTGCGAGACCAAACCCGCGAGGGTGGAGCTAAAATGTACGAGTTGCTTAGCCGAGGGTTTGGATGGACTTTTTGCTCCACCCGAGCGGGTTTGGTGCCGCAACCAAGACCTGACGCCGAGGGTTTAATTTCTATTCTACAACTTACCTCAAACTAACATTCATATTTCGATTCAGTGCAGTTTGACGGCAAATAAAATGTTCAGAGTCAATCCGACCCATCAATGAACGACGTCAGTGAATCAGGCACTGTGTAACAAACCTTTAGCTAATGATACAAAACATATGGTTGGGAGTCACTGAGTATCCATCTTACTGCCATTCTTTACACAAGCTGCCTCTCTGAATGCTCGGAGTGAGAAATGGTGAACGCTATTTTGGAAATACTGAGCGGGTTCTCAGTAGTGTAACCAAAACCTGCTGCATTCAGAATGAGGCTAACGCATTATCCATTTGAAACATACGCACGAGATACCGATTTTTTTAGAATTTGACTCGCAGACCTGATTTCCAAATCTTGCAGACATAAATTTCAATGTGCTACCCACTTTTAGAGGAGCACATGTTGGTGAAACGACTGATATCAATGGTTTAGGTCCCTGGGTATTGGAAGTATGAGTTGCGCTTCCACTACAAAAAAAGCCGGTATTTCGTCCGGTCTTATTCTGCTTCCATTACAGCACAGCCGTGTTTAATAAGTCCGGTTCTATTAAGTGCGGATCTATTTAGTTCGGATACCATAGCCGATCATACTCCGAATCTAAATTAGATGCGGATCAACTAGTGGTGTTTCTGTAGTGGAATGGCAATAAGTGCGGATCTATTTGTAGTACTATGATCGGCTACAGGTGGCTTAAGATCGCTTGCGACATACCGCATGCTCGAAAGTACCAGAACAATAGGCGCCTCACTCCACGTATCGCCATCTGTAGCCGAGCATACTAACCTCAAATCCAGTAGTGGAAGCGCAAGCAGTGAAATACCCGGTTTTATTTTAGATGCGGTACTATTAAGACCGGATCTAAAAGCTGTAATGGAAGCGCAGCTATGGAGTTACATCTTTTCGACCACCCTGTGTAGAAATTACACATGAGTTACTCGCTAGCAGACGACAATACACTTAACCCAGTCGTATTTCTTTTTGGATTAATCGACTCCACTCTTGCCTAATCAATCACCGATCTTTTCTAATCAATCACTGATCAATGATTGATAACAGAATTGCGACTGACATTAGTAAACATTCATCAGTGGCGTAGTGGGAAACGTAATCGAGAATTTATGATATTGTAACAAATATCGGTGAATATTACCTATTCGTGTCAAGAGCTGTTCGGCAGAGCGTGAAGTTAGAGGGGTTCATGAGTACTAACGCAACCACTGTAGCAGTGGTTACACTAGTTACAGCGTGAAGTTAGCGGGGTTCACATGTACTTACGCAACCACTGTATCAGTGGTTACACTACATAAAACCCCGTGCTTACCCCAGGGATTTTGTGGTTACACCTATTAATCGCCGAGTCTGAATAGACCTGTGTCTGAAATCCCCGTGCTTATTAGCCCCATCGAGCTCGAACGGGCTATGCCGGGGCTATTTTAGACATGGGTATTTTACGTAGTGAACCGCAAAATCCACGTGTCTACCTGTACATGCAGTTCTGAGCACCCCGACAGACGGCAATGCAAATCGATGAGTCATGCGCATGCGTATTGGCTATTTCAGGCCTCTAGTAGCCACTTGATTACGGAGAGTTGCCTACATGCAGTGCCCCTATCGCCGGGTTATGGAACTTTTTATTACCAATCGCATTTTAAGTAATGTAACCGCTCGCTGTGTCAACGCCCTGTTTTTTCTGGTTTGGAAAAAACACGTGTCTCAAAAAGCACTGGGATTTTAGATAGGTGTAACCAGGGCTTGTGTTTGAGTGGTGCAATTGAACATCGTGACCCCAGTAAGTTGGGCCCTTCTCCAAGTCATTGGGAAGGCAAATCTCTTTGACACGCCGCCTGTTCTGTGGCTGTGCTGATTTAGAAAAGTCAGTCGCCGCCTGTTCTGTGGCTGTGCCATCAGGTGATCGACCTGACATCAGCATTAGACGGCAGAACTCGCACATCTGTGTCTGTCACATGAACTACGCCGCCTGTTCTGTGGCTCCGTCACGTGGTTGACCTGACATAAGCATTAGATAGCACAACATGCACAACTGTGTCTCAGTCACATGAACTACAAGAGGACCCTATAGAAGACTAATCATTACTCGACATTAGTTTCAATTTTTTCAAGCCGCGACACTAATTAGACCAATTATCATTCTCCTCCTAGGAATGATCACATGATCTCTTTTTCGTGGATTCTTAATCGATTTCTGGAGGACACTCACAACACGCTAATTTTACGCTAAGAATAATCATAGTTATTATTCCTTTCCTCATCCAATTACGTACTTTCTTTTACATATTTTTTGCAATGGTTGATTATGTTGAACCGTTTGAGCGTTATACCAAAATATTGGTTTACAATGGACTTACTTTTTTCTGCCATTAATCTGTCTGTGTGCAGAAATTTGCATGAGTGATCCCCGGAAAAAACATTGGAGAGTACGGTGGTACTGTGATCCGGAAAAGTCAGTCACCGCCTGTTTTGTGCCGCTGCAAGGCCAGCCTGACATCAGCATAAAACGTCTCGTTCTGGAGTCGAACGCTCAAACACGGTGCCACCAAGCTACCCAGTACCCGAGGCACAGCAGCCATGGGCTTTTAAAATACTGGTGCTGAAATAGCCACTAGATTACATGCCGTAAAATGTGATCCAGATTAAGGGCATGGAAAAAGGAATGCTCCCACAAACAGCCCTCCTGTCACCCAACCATGAAAGTATGGATGTAGCCGGTGAGATCATTACGTCAACAGACGACTTATGTGAAACCAAACACCCCCTTGTTTCCTGATCGTCTAGGCTTTCTAAGGATCCTACGGCCAGTAACCATGGATACCAGGAAAAACTAATACACCGGAGGTCAGACATAGAAGGAAAACGCTACCATCCGGTCTTTGTGTTCTTCCCCATTCAAAGACCTCGATCAGTTGACAAAAATGGACACAGGAGGATTATAAGTGGACCGACGACAGTTGAGCCGAGACGGAGGCATGGCCATTGTCACCATTAGATGACATAAGGAGTGGCCCTCCTTGAAAACTGACACCCTGGCAGTGTTTGGTCCTTGCAATACTTGGTTGTCATGGAAGCGAGGTATCGAGCTGACCAGCTGGAGAGGATCTAAATGAGCCCTTCGTTTTTATTCTCCTTGTTAGAGTAGAGACGATATCTCTCGAGAGGTAGCTAGACATTGTTTTTTTTTACTCCGACAGCTCGTTCAACTTGGAGACAACTTCTTTATCCAATGGCACTTCAGTACATAAGCCAGGCGAACATCGCACTTGCGACTGGAAGCAACTGATCTGATCAGTCGCTGGTGATGTACGCGCTGTGCGCACATCGCAAATTCAGCAACTCAGCAGAACTAGGAGGACCCAATCACTCGTCATGTCCTTACCGCGTACATCGCACTTACGACTGGCAGCCACTCGGAGGTAACATCTGGGGCGTTGAGACTCGCCGAGACTAGGTTTCGTTCAGAAATCTGGCACTGATCAGTCACAAGCCCGTGTACATCACAGCGACTGAACGAAACTGGGTACAACTAGTACGGTACCCAGAATTTGAACATGTGGTAGAAAGTTGAACATGTGCAACTTGCAGCGACTGGCAAAATCTCAGTTCCAGCATCCTCCCACAGCAGGGGTTTTTACATGTACCTCGCTCCTCTTTATCCACTCACACGGGAGTGTATGGAGTGTATGAAGAGGAACGAGACCAAAGCCCTGCTGTGGGAGGATGAGTTCTAGCGAGACTGGTCACTGGCGACTGGTCAGTCACCTCCAGTTCCAGCTAGATCCTCCCAGTCGCCACCTTAGTGGCGACTACCGGTACTTGTCTCCAGTCGCAAGTGTGATATACATACACTGGGCTTTAAGCATAGTGATTCATGAATTTCTGTCAAAGTTTCTCAACTTTTTATGAATTGAAATTGTGCACCAAGGACTTCAACTGCATATTGCAGGGCACTTCAACCTCAAATGTACATGAAATGTACAGGCAATGTACTGGTCGTAGTTAAATGCCAGACAAAAACTAAATAAATCTGTTCTCAAAAGCAAGTATCGAAGATGTTCTTTCCGTGAACATACACTTGAGTCGTCCTTTGATGATAAAATTACTTTTATATACCAAGACTACCCAAGAGTCTCTTCTGCTTTTGTTGATTTCTCCTCAATATACCGACATTGCTATCAAACCGAGTGTTTTGGTTACACTCCCCAGGGTTGGTCGTCTCGTATCTTTCCAATAATTGGTCTGCTTAGAAGTATCATGTGCCAGATGATACTGACAGTTTGAAAAATCGATGGAAATTCTGGCTTGGTATTTTGACCACAGATGTTTGAATCTTACAAGGCGGGAATGCCTAGTTGAAATACGGGGGTACATGTACTTCGATAATATTGTTCGAAGTCTGGCCAAATTTGTTTCTAACTCTTTGGGGATGCCTTGTGACACATGGATTGAGTATTCGTTTGGATTTTTCCATCAGAGCTGAAGCCAGCATTATACGTGTAGGAGCTGTCAGAGAGTTGACCAACAGGTGTCACTACAGCCCAATTCAATGCATACAGCGGACCCATTCATTCTTGATTTAGCACCAATAAAGAGAAGTTTCTTTTGTATCGGTCCGCTAGAACATTGCTGCCATCTTTTGGCAATACTCGCGGCTGACTGCTTCTATTGGCCCTAAAAGTATGGAAGAGGCCATTTCAAGCATGGGATTTTTTACTTGCCCTTGCATACATGTAGATATGGCACCATGGCTTAAGCCTAGTTCATACTTTGATGCACGACCATATCGCCGGCGGCTGACGCGGGACCTTGCATTCGACGCTGACCCCGTCGTACGATTTTGTCGGTGTCCCAGGACTGAATTCTCTTGCGACACTGTGTGACCCGCTCTGGCAAAACCAGACACATGTCCCTCTTACCTTGGCAGGTAGAGACCAAGGGCCGTATTCTAGAACGTTCCTTAACATTAAGGTCCACCTTAAATCTATTGTTCTCGATGGTTTTACAATAGACTTAAGGTCGACCTTAACGTTAAGGAACGTTCTAGAATACGGGCCCAAATGTTTGTCAGTTTCAGTATTGTCTGCCTATCGGCTAATGAAATCTGAAAGAATCTATTTCTTCCATTCTCTCCTGGTGTCATCTCGGGTTGTTTAGGCTCACCTTCTAAGCGACATGCGACTCTTTTCGCCAGAGCGGGTCACACATGTTTCTGCCTTTGGATGCATAAACGTCATGAGCTTTTGATCCCATGACCACAAAACTCTTCATTCATTGGTAGGTCCCCGTGATCTGACACAGAGAATTTTAATTGGTTGAACTGTTGAAAACCGCACGCCAAGAAGACGTGCGACCTGACGCCGATGACAGTCGCTTGGGATAGGATCAAGAAAAGATCTGACAAGATGAGTTGCCCATTGTACCGTGGACAAGCAGCCCTTCACGAAAATTGCCTTCAGTAAAATAGTTTCCAGCTCGTACGACGAGCGTGAAAACTTCCATGTGCTGCCGGCTTGAGCCGTTTTAGCAGTGGGTATTAAACCGTGAATTAAATGGACCAACATTGATGATTGAGAGTCGGCTCGTCAACAACCAATTAACCTCCGACTTCTTGAATCGAAAACCTGGAAAAACACTCTAACAGTCGTAAGCGCACTATCGACGTACAATACGCTGAGTGCGTTTCCTCGTATTGATCTGAAAAAATGATTTTTTCGTCTAACCACAAGGCAGGTAAGTTTATTCATGAGCGTACTGATGAGGTCGGGCACAATGTCGAACATGGAGATCCAGTTAGCATTTGTAGGTTAATTTGATCGGGTTATAGAAACGAATGAGTTGCCAGACTGAAAAGGGCAGCGTAATTGAGACAGTGGTGTTTCAGCAAAGGAGTTTTACCATCGTGCCACGCCCCGTCTTTTCTCGGAGTCAGAAAATGCCCTGCAGTGGTCTAAATTGGTAGCCAGCAGGGCTACAACTGGAAAAAAGTTGGTAGCCATGCTCTTTTTGTGATAGGTCAAATTCTCTGACTACTTCTTTATTACACCGGTATACACTTTGAATTTGATGCCGTCATAAAGGAACCAGTCTACAATGATCGCAGTGCCAACTTCAGCACACGCAGACGAACTATTAATAGTACAATATCTGCCTGAAGATGGCATTTCAATTGCTCAGTTTGAACCAACGACGGTGCTCATACATTAACATTCATTACCACACTCTCTCTGATAACATGTGCGGGTCAGAAACAGAGCCTGGAGCTATTTTATGGGTGACTTTTCGAAGTAGCCGACCGGGCGACCGACATGGAGAGGTTTGATAGCCCGACACCAATTCAGGTGGGTCCCAGGCCATTGGGCTACTGCTTTTGACCCCAAGCTGCCTGCCAATTTCTCATACAAAGTAGCCTATGGCAGTACCTCTTACACTGGTGAAACAGGGTGCCATGCCCTGCTCTCTTCTCTCCTTCCTTCTGACATTTTTGGCTGAAACACAGGTTTTGAAGTTCTGAGAAGAACTCAGACGCAGAAATGCAGGAAAGTGGAACCTCTTTCTCTTTTACGGACACCCTTTGTACTACCGGTAAGTGTGTCCTCCGTTGGGAGGTGTCCTCTCCTAATCACAGAGATCTTGTTATGAGCTGATCAAATGAAATGGGAACCCTAGCCCACTGCTTCAAGTATCACTAGTGGTTAAAACTATGAAACTGACATCCCGGTCCTGATCAATTTCCCACACAAAAGGTGTCCATTGTATAGGACCTTGTTCAGTGTGCTGCCCTCTATCCTAGCTAGGATCCCCATTATGGTCACTGCATGCTAGGACAACTCTCTGAGGCTGAACCTGCTTCAGAACCTTCTTTGGGAATATGCCGAAATCGGGGCTGAACTTCGTTGTCCATAGAGGAGTGTCCACCTGGCAAGGTGTCTGCAAAGGAAGCTTCCATGGAAAGAATGTCTTAGAATTCGTTGAGCAATGGTCTCCTCATGAACACAAATGTGGGGAATTTTCCCCTCGGCTCCGATATTCAAATTCTCATCGTGAAATCGATCTCAGGTGCCTGCATACGGAATACCAGAGATATCCCTCTGCATCTTCTACCTACAAAATATGACGATGTTTGCTAACATCCAATTCCAACCTATTCACGATGATGTATATCGGAAAGTCGCCAACAATGCTGAGCGATATCTGCATTAGAATCTTCTCAGATCAGGATTGCTGTTCGTACCTGCAATAAAACCCGACGGATCTCACCGCGTTTTACCTTTCATCCACCTCCACAACCGTCGGTACTTTATGCCGTAACAACTCAGGTGAACACGTCGTAAGAATACGCCGCAGGTTGGCATGTTGTGATCCGACGCATTACCCATAATGCCCAGCATTCGAACTTGATAATCTTACGTTATGCCGTGATGGCGATAAAGGTGAGGAATCTGCGTGTTGCAGGTTTAGATCTGGAACGATCGACTGCGGCTAGAACGATCCGCAACAGGCTGTATTGGATAACGTATACGGCAGGTGTTCGATGCCTTTTCGATGTTCATTCAGCCTGCCGCAGCTGATTTGTAACAGAAAGATTTCTGCTTAAAGGTCAATTTAAAGCAGTGTGAGACGATATTCTTTCCGCATGTTTCTTAGCAATTTACGCATTCGGGAAATGTTCAGATCACCAGGTGTATTCGATTCCAGTGATTCATGCACTGCACAGAGATGTGCATGAACTGTACCAGTACATGACATATTCGTAGCTGAAGGGATGGATTCCAGGACCCGTACACTAGCGGGGGGTGG
>NMRB01002805.1:54902-65436 GCA_002633025.1 Notospermus geniculatus
CTAGTCGAGTAAGTAAGAAATGAGTTGAAATAACCTTTTGAGTCTGAATCTAGGCTCAGCCCAAGATGGTGCCGACATGGCTGCAATCTCTTTCATGGTTTGTTGTCAACCATACTGCCTGATGGAAAGTCAAAGTTTGGGTTTATCATGTTTATAATCTGATATCAACTATGGTAGAGGTTATTGTCCGACTTTATACACTAACCCCAGTCATGTCAGTCTGTCCTGAAACCTCGGTCATGTAGCGATTTTTTTCCGCACCCGCTTGCGGCCTGCGCAGTATTGCGTCATCATTTTCTGGGAATTCCCCGGTAATATACAAATGTAGAAATGATGGAAGTTGAAACAGGCTCCATGGACCGAAGACCCAAAACTGCGGGAAAACTCACGCATCTGTGCCCATTTCGTGGAAACTCAATGCCCGCACCTGCACCTGCCTCCACGTCCGCACCCACCTCATAGAAAAGCCGCTTTAGACGTAAAAATGGATAGAGCACCGAGGATGAAGTGTTAATCAAAATATGTTCTTCACTTGTCACATGACGTAATGGCCCAAATATCAACTTTATCTAGCATTATGATGAACGATCGTGAATGTCAGTCGCGATCAACGTACAATACATGATACTGTTTTTACTAACGATCGTATTTATGGGCAATTACGAACACTTCGCATCTCTTGGGAGCATAATTTAGATTAATTCCGCATAATACAGATCGTATCTTCTCTGTTCTGGAAATGTGCAGCGTGCCTAGATCACGTCCGCTTTTTTGCAGGATGCCACACAATAATCATGATGTATATGACACTTGATGGAGAGCAATGGTGACAGTGGCTGATGGGCAGCAGATTGAGAAAAAAATCAACTCTGATTCTGGATGGATTGAAAAGGACGAACCCCAAAGACTATGAAGACACCAGGGCCCATATTCACGAAACCCTTAGGCTTAGTTGGTTACTAAATCATCCAGTTTGTACAGGCCAATGTACACCACTAGCAGCCAACTAAGCTAGCAGGTTTTCGTGAATATGGGCCCTGGTTTTGGCCTTTGTCTTCAACCCCCCCCCCCCCACATGACTAACCAACACCGATTCTGGATGGATTGCCAGTTAACAAAATGGACGAGCCAAAAAGACTAAAGAATGAAGACCATTGGTCCTGGCTTATTGAAACAAGTCAAGTCAATTCATTTCAGTGGGGGGGGGGTGAATTGTCCTAGGGGACGAATTGTCATGGAATGAATTGTCCTTGGGTACACATTTTATGAACTGTAGGGACAAATTGTGTGCAGGGACAAATTGTCTGGGGACGAATTGCCATAGGGGATGAATTGTCCAGGGACGAAATGTCGTATGGGACAAATTGTCTGGGGACGAACTGTCTGGGGACGAACTGTCCGGGGACGAACTATCTGGCGACGAACTGTCCGGGGACGAACTCTCCTCTAACCCAGATACACTATATGTAGGGTCGTATTTTAGAACGTTCCTTAACGTTAAGGTCGACCTTAAGTCTTTTGTAAAACCATCAAGAACAATAGATTTAAGGTGGACCTTAATGTTAAGGAACGTTCTAAAATACGGCCCGCAGGCCTTTATATTCCCCTGAAGTCCAGACACCCTCTATTTGTTTACCTTATTTTGGGGACATTTCGTCGCGTATTCATCCCCATCTCGAAGTCATCAGTCACCAAGGAGACTGGGTTTTGTACTTATGAGAGTCATAGAAATAAAGAAAATCCCGTCCTTCATGTTTGAAAACTACCAGTCTTTTCTAGAGTTTCAGATTGTAAAGTTCCACTTGAAAAAGACCCCGGTTGGGGTCGAAAATTCGTGAATTCTGGAGATTGACTTCTTGCTTATTATCATTTTGTGTGTCAATTTTGTGCTATTCTGTATATTGGGTTTGAAAACTGCAGGAGAGCTATTTATTACACTCCTCAGAAGTGCTAGGACAGCTATTAGCTCTCAGGAAAAACTTTAATGACAAAGCTTTGTTTCTTCATGGAGTTTTTGTTTTCTGGAGAGGCTGAATTTGGGGACACCGATTTTGGGGACATTCATTAGTGGGAATTTGGGCGACACCGTATAACGGCGTCGTTTTGGGGGAATCTAAAGGCCTGGCCCGTAGTCTACTCTCCTCACCCATACCCAGGGATTAAAGGCGTTGCTGGCCTACCTAGCTGGGAGTGAGAGCTCTGCGTTACAGGTTTGATCAGATGATACATCACCGACAGAATTTGTCTTGAGAGAAACACGCTGATGATACCAGTGAATGCGATCCTCCCACGATGTTGCCGACACGAACAAACCGCTATTGGAAATCTTATCCTCGAGTTTTTCGGCACAGACTTGGAAACACATGAAACATAACTGACTTCAAGTGGATGTTGCATGTGTCGGTGTATAGCTGACAGTAATCAATGTGACGGCTTTACGCCAATAACGGAAATGCGGAGTCATAACCACTACTCTTTCTCTCAATATTTCACTTCATGTTCATGCAAACTTCCATGCATTCAATTCAACTATGAATTGTACTTGGTTAAAATGTACACCCAACCTTTTTTGTTCACGGTTGATTGCCACAGGGCCGACGCCAACGCATTTTGGGCCCTGGTATGGAGGGGGACATCTCAAGCTACTCTGGTTTCCTCACTTGGATGGGGTCTTTTACTTGCCCTTTGCAAAGGCACAAATACATGTACGTGCACGTACACAGTACCATGGCTAAAGGCGTTCTTCCACATGAGAAATTTCTCGTGCGGGTTGGCTCCCAATGGGCAATTCACCATTGTTGGTTTCTTAATGCATGGTTTCAGCAATGGCATACCCGATTGTCCATTAATTTTCTTTGGTGAGTATTGAGAGCCAACTTGTGCAAGAAAATTCTCACCATGCAGCAGCACTTACTGTCCCTTTCAACGGACTTTGCAATGGACGTGAAGCGGCAAGGATGATTTGTATTTGTATTTCATTTTTCCGCCAGGGCTGATGCCATAGCATTATTCATATTGGCCCTGGTAAGTACAGATGAGGCCATCTCAAGCTCCTCATGCTCCTCACTCGGATGGGGTTTTTAATTTGCCCTTGCAAAGAAACAACGTACAAGGCGCCACGGCTTACTGTCTCATGCGACGGACGTGAAGAGCTGGGAATGAAATCCCATATGGCCCGGGCTAGATTCGAACTCGGGACCTGCCGCTTGCTGAGCGAACGTGATAACCACTCGACTATCAGGGCTCGACCTCTATGCGGACGTGATAACCACTGGGCTATAAACAGGGACGGATCCAGGATTTCCGGAAAGAGGGGGCGCACTGTGCTAGAAACATTGAAATCTGCAGTGAAATTCAATGATTTGCTCCAAACTTCAGAATTTCATGGTCGATTTTACAGATTTGTTGACCGAAAGGGGAGGCGTGCATGGGATGCACCCCCTCTTGGATCCACGCCTGATAAAGGCTCTTTGATAGCAACTAAATGCAAGTCCTACCCACTACTACATGTAAGTTGGCGCTTTGTGCAGATGATGGCACCAATGGAAACCAGAATGCTGATTTTTCTGATCAGTGATATTTTCTGGTCTCGTTCGTCTGACCTCAGGATCCGCTGCGACTTCCCTCGGCGCTTCCTCAGAAAAGTTAATGAGCCTCCAGTATCTGACTTAGTTTTTCAATCATCTTTCTTCTTCTTTCTCGTTTGTTTCCAAATCAATAATATTGGCTTCAGGCGTTGTTCGTGCGATATCTTCAACTCATCACCTTCAACAGAACTGGAGTAAACTGGCTGAATTTTCTAATCCAAATTGAATTTTTCTAGCTTATTATTGCTGCCCTGCCAACGGCGTGTGTTCAGCAACTTATCGTGAAAAATTAATCTGCTGGATAAATTGAGTTAGGGTGATTGTTATTCGTTCTGTTGGTGTTTATTTGGGTGTTCCCCGGGGATGACACAATTATGCATTTCTTATGAACCCCTTCACGGCCAGGAGAAATGTTTATTTTGTCGAGCATTGAATCTTCCTCGAAGGGTTCTAACTTTGTTTTCTACAATCTGTAAAAAAAATTTGTCGTTCAACTTGTTCATAAAAAATTAAAATGCCTGTACTCCAAAGGCTATGCTGTCCACAACAGTGCTTTCCTGCTCGTTGATGTGGTCCACAGGCTTGGGACTCTAAAGGGCGGCGCACACTTGCGATTTTTCGAGCGATTTTCTAGGCGACCACAGCAGCGACTGAACATATTTTTAGTTTTTGTTGACTAGTTAGCGACAAATGCTTCCTTAGAAGATCAGTGATGTCACGGAGGACACCGCTGATCGACCTGAAATAAGGTAATTATCGCATGCGACGTAGTACACATGTAGTTGCATCGGCAGTCGCCCCATTTAGTTGCACGTGTGTGCTGCCCTTTAAGGCCAGTGTCCACCACCTTGCCACGCAGTTTTCACAGGTTTGTGCCAGTGTCCACCACCTTGCCATGTGGTTTCCAAAGGCTTGGCACTCTGAAGGCCAGTGTTCACAGCAGTGGTTTCCTGTTCTACAGGGTGACCCAAAAAAAATGAGACCCATGAACATGTTAATCAAAACTTTAATTTTCAGGCTACGGCAACCAAACTTCACACTATGTTATCTCAACTTAATGCACGGCCTGCACACCAAGTTTCATTAGTCAGGGCTTATCACTTTCCGTTTAATTACGTCTTTCCATAATGTGCTCAAGATGAGCACCTCGGCGCTGGCGGCACACTTGAACACGACGCGCGAAGTTCTCAATGACTCGAACGCACTCCTCCTTTGGAATCTCACGAATCTTCGCAGTTCTGGGCTCCTTCAACTCGTGAATGTTTGGGGGATTATTCCTATAGACTTTGTCTTTGAGGTAGCCCCATAGGTAGAAATCCGGGGGGTTCAGGTCTGGCCAGTGCGAAGCCCATTCAGGGTCACACCTCCTACTGATAAGGCGATCCTGAAAGTGTTCGCGNCCCTGACCTAGAAACTTGGTGTGCAGGCCGTGCATTAAGTTGAGATAACATGTGTGAAGTTTGGTTGCTGTAGCCTGAAAATTAAAGTTTTTATTAACATGTTCATGGGTCTCATTTTTTTTGGGTCACCCTGTATAAGGCGGTTATACAGGCTTGGCACAAAGGCCAGTTTCCACTGCCTTGCCATGCAGTTCGCAGAGGCTTAGCAAGCCAGTAGTGTCCACCACCTTGCCATGCGGTTTCCAGGCTTGGCACCCTAAAGCCGTAACTAGGCCTGAGTGTTGTTGACAGCAGTGGTTTCCTGTTCTTTCTCAGGCGGTTTCCATGGCACAATAGGCCAGTGTCCACTCCCTTGCCAGGCAGTTTCCACACGCTTGGCACGTACTTTAAAGGCCCGTTACATGTACTACAGCTTGGTTTCCTGTTCTTCTCCTGGAAGGTGCTTTTCTATACTGCTCTGCCATGTTACCTGCCCTTGTCATGAGATTTCCACAGGCTTGGCAACCTAAACGCCAGTTCCATCACAGTACTTGTAGTTTCCCGCTCTTCTCAGCCGTTTCCACAGGCCTGGCATTCTGAAGGCCATTGTCCACTTCAGTGGTCTTGTCTTATTAAAGGCCAGTGTCCACTACAGTGGTCTTGGCTTATTTAAAGGCCAGTGTCCACTACAGTGGTCTTGGCTTATTAAAGGCCAGTGTCCACTACAGTGCTCTTGGCTTAAAGCTGAACTGCATGAACAAAACGCCCTCATGCGGCGAGCAAGAGAAATGCTAACGCCCTACAAACACCTGAAACGAAGGCTCAGAACATGATAGACCCAACGAGGCCAGGAGGGCGCCACCTTATTTGTCTTCGGGCAACAGAGCTGTCAACATCTCCGGATACCTCTTACACACTACTCAAAGAAAAAAAATATAGTCATTTAGACGGGAGTCGAACCGTCGACCTTCGATTTGTAATCCACCACTCTGCCCACTCGGCCAACGAGCCAGGTGACGAATAACATGATTTGTGTTTGTCATAGACGTAGGCCTTCGACTTACGTAATAATACTATGAATAAGAGAAAACAAAGGAAGCCTACCAACAAGATCGGTGGCCAAATGGGGAAGACGGTAGAGCCAAGATAACAGGGCGCGGGTTCGATTCCCAGCTGGGTCGAACTTTTTTCTTTCGAAAAAAGTGTTCAGCAGGAGCTCGCCAGAGGATGTTGACACCTTGACAGCTCGAAGACAAACAAGGTGGCGCCCTCCTGGCCTCGTTGGGTCTATCATGTTCTGAGCCTTCGTTTGAGGTGTTTGCAGGGCGTTTGCATTTCTCTTGCTCGTCGCATGGGGGCTTTTCGTTCATGCAGTTCAGCTTTAAGGCCAGTGTCAGCGACAGTGGTCTTGGCTTATCAAAGGCCAGTGTCCACCACAGTGGTCTTGGCTTATTAAATGCCAGTGTCCATTACAGTGGGCTTGGCTTATTAAAGGCCAGTGTCCACCACAGTGGTTTCCACCTCTTGCCATGTGTTTTCCACAACACCTACATTGTAACATTCTAAAGCAAGGCCATGTGGTTTCCACTGTGACCACGATGTATGAAACACCAAAGCTGTCATCCCATGATTTTTGAGCCCCACACACCAGTTGCCTGCACAACCAGACCTTGCCAGAGTAATTAGATTTTACCAAATTTCCCAGGCTAGACTCCACGGGCTTGAATAATTAATACACAAAAGCAAGACATTAATAATTATTTTAGACGGCGTAAACAAAAAACGAAAAGTACCACGTGCAACAGGAAATAAAACCGCACAATTTCATTCCGGAACATGTTGGATGGATATAAAACATTCTGTCAGTGTCACTGTCAACCTGGATGAACCAATATGAGTGAACACTTGAAGAATCAGACAAGATCAGCACAGAAGAGAAGGCTCGAGTTGAGCAAAAATATCTCTGCTATGAAGATGATTCGTGAGTTCTGTGATAAGAATCGGGACAGCCATTAGACAAATCCCAAATTCCCAGATCTGCGCACTTCCGCCGAAATCGCAAATACACAACCTCGACCTGAGACCAGCTGACATGAATGCAATCCATGATTCAGCAATGGTCGACTCTGGCGCAACGTCGTCAAAGTCACTGTCGTGGGGTTCTCTGCGTCACGTCATTCAATTTCAGACCGAGGTTGTGTAGTTTGCGATTTCGGCGGAAGTGCGCAGATCTTTCTCGTTTTCGTCAATTTGAGATTTGTCTATCAGGTCGCGTGTCACAAATAGGGCACCCTAATATGGGGGATCGTCCCCCTTGAGAATTTTTTTTGGATTTCAATTTTGATTTTCTCCACAATGAGTGGGGCTATAATGAATGAGGTACCATTTTGTAGCTTAGAATGTCTGCTTTAAAATAGTAATAGATCCAATCTACTTGCATCACACTGAAGGACTACAGATGCATTCAAGCAAATGAAGTCAGTGGGGGATCGGAGGGGGGGCAACTCTAACTGCAATTCATTTTTCTTTCCGCAGTTTTCTGTTTTAAATTCTCATAACAGCCATCAGATGTCTTGGGGTGGCATAGATTGGGGTCAAAAGAAGCCATACATACTCAAGTGTTTGTCCAGAGATACAACAATGTATTCGTGTACAAAATGTACAGACGATATACCATGTATACACTTACTTGAGACATCCTGTGAAAAGGGTAGTAGGATTAGTGAATGAAATCAAGCATTTTCTGATAGAATGAACTCTCCTGTTTATTTTGATACCACATTTGTATGGATTGGGTGGAAAACAAGGAAATTATGGTATCATATCTGTGAAAAAGGCCTGTTTTGAGAAAATCGCAAAAAACGTCTGTAAATTATAATGCAATTCCTTTAAAACTGAGTTGATTAAAGGCAATTATCTCATTAATTAAAAACGTTAGAGTTATTTCATTGATGGTTTTTTATGAGGCTTATCATGTTACATCAACTGAGTAATTATTGAAAAATTGATAATTTTGACTGGGTGACACATTGGGTGCCCTACATGTACATGTATTTGTGACACGCGACCATCAGTGACTTCCGAAGGGTTTTCCTGCCACCATCCACACTGTAACAGTGTGCTCTCAGAACAAGTTCCGAACGGGCCAACAAGCAACGCAAGTTGAGAAAACTGGATGCATTGATCCAAAGCAATGTGTGTCTGACATTGTCCGGTACACGAATTGACACGCGCCATTTGAAATCAATGCTTACACACCACCTTAACCTAAATGGCCACACTTCATATGTAAATAATGACATTGTGTGCTTGGAATACGTGGAATAAGGATTTCCTGAACAAATAGTAGATCACACTTTATGTCGATGAGATGAATAAATATTTTGTCCCATCATTGTGAAAGTACAGTCTCAGGCACGGATCCAGGGGGGCACATTTTTCGGTGACCAATGTTAGAAAAATTGCCCTTTTTCAAAGTGCCACAGAACTGCCTTGTAATTTGTCCCTCAGATCTGCTGGGAAATCACACCAACGCCCTTCTACATTTCAAAATTTTCTGCGGGAGACCCCCAAACATGCCAGATCCCCGCCGTGACTTAGCGCCCTTGGCATTTGCCTGTCATCAGTCGGCCTGTGGCCTTCTGTGCCCCCTTTACCAGAATCCTGGCCCCGTATTCATAAAACTACTAAAAGTCTAAGTGTGATACTTATCTTTTGTGTTGAACAAAGGATAAGTGTCATTAACTTAGACTTAGTAGTTTTATGAATCCGGGGCCTGGATCTGCCCAAGAGTCTACTATCAGATGCACTGTGGATTGAGCTCTATGCGTGAAGGTTAGAGGACAATTCGTCCCATAGGACATTTCGTCCCCAGACAATTCGCCCCCTAGGACAATTTGTGCCTGAATTCGTCCCCATGATGGACATCTCCATCCAAGAACATTCTGAGAGGTGAACCCATCAGGTTGCCTCCGGTGGCAACTTTCAATGCCGACCTCTGCCACCGGACTGAACTGGTTTCACATAATACACTGAGTTCTAGGGCAAGTGATGCGGGCTGGTTCGAAATTCTGTGTCAATGGGGACCATTATGTGACCCAAGACTAATTATTGGGGCAATTTGGCCCCATTCAATCATACAACAACACGCTGAAAAATGTGCACGGTATAGGAATGCAGACTTGAAAAGAATGCAGCTCGTCCAGTCATGCTAGTCACACCAGTAGATAATCGTTGTAGTGAAAGTACCTTTACTGGGCGAGAAGGAAATTAAGTGAAATCAGACGGAAACTCAAACCCTAAAACTGTGTATAGTACGTTTTCATCTGGAGCTCGATGGGAGGACCCTTTGGTTGTCAGGCAGACCTTGGTATTGCTGGTGAAGTCTGGCTATTGAAATGCGTTTTATTGACAGGACACTTCCAGCCTGCCAATCGCATGCTTCTGCCGGTGTTTAATTTCGAATCAAGGCCTAGTTGCATATTATTCTATTTCGAACCAAGGTTCAGCTGGTTAGAAAACAATGTAGGTTGGACCGTTCATTCATAGTAAACCCCGAGTTCATTGTTGTCCGGTTACTACGGGTTTGACTGACATACATGTATGCCCATCGAGCTCCAGATGATTTAAACGGACTTTAAGACTAAGGAACGGCAATAGAAAAGTTGTCCATACCTGTTTTTCCAACTGCAATTGCCGAAGTTGTTCATTCAAAAGTGTGAAACGAGCACTTTCCTCTTTTCGTAGAGAACGTTCCTTTTTAAGCTCCGGACTCCAAAACGTTTTTATACTATTCATCGTCGAGTTCATTTTTTCCTTCGTAAGATCTAGCTCTTGTTGTAACTTCGCACATTCGTGATTAAGATTAGCGATATCCGTTTGCAAGTCGAGAAGAAGATGATCCCGCGATTGTGAACGTGGCATAATGGTGGTGTACGGATCCCCGGCCAGGCTATTAAGGCCGGAAGACGCAGACGGCGATTTATCGAGGAAGTATTCCTGGTCAAGCGACCCGTGGCGGACACGCCCGTACACGTTAAAATCCGGCCTGTCCAAAGTCCTGGTCAGAAAGTCTCGATCAAGAGACCGGTCTCTACCACCAGTTGGGCTTGGTTTGCTCTGGATTATCTGGGCCTGTCTGTCCAGTTGGCGATCTAATGAACGATCGCGTACCAAAGGACCTCGGTTTTGCGTAACTCCATGCTCGCGTTCAACTCTTTCCACCGATCTGTCCCGCATGACGTTTTTCATACTGGTCATGCTGCTCGATCGACTGTGAGACGGACTCTGGAACGGAGTCCCCCTCGGGGAAGGCACTGGACTTGTCGAACGACCTGACTCATTAAGATACGGGTTTTGCCTGGGGTCCATATGACTAGGCATCGCGTTATGGCCCGCCATCACATTATGTCCCGGGATGGTGCTATGGCTAGGCATTGAATACTGCACACTATACTGCAAGGAATCCATCGGCATTTGCATGGAAAGCGGACTGTTGGAACGAAACGGACCCGCTTGGTTCACTCCCTGCACTGGCACTTCCCGACGACTTCGATTCGGCGACAGCAC
>NMRB01002805.1:65740-82049 GCA_002633025.1 Notospermus geniculatus
AATTCTTGTAGTGATTTTTACATTCTTGGACGATATTTTTCAAATCTTGAAGGAAATTTTACAATTCTTGGAGTATATATTTTAAATTCTTGCAGTGATTTTTACATTCTTGGACGATATTTTTCAAATCTTGCAGGAAATTTTCCAATTCTTGGTGTATGTTTTTTATTATATACTGAAAATTAAATTCTTGGACTGTACTTTTTCAAATCTTGAACGAAAAATCAGTCTTGAATAAATTCCGCTTCGGCATTCCATAGTAAAGTATGTTGTGACCAGTTTTATAAGATGGAGTGGTAGGTTTTTGGTTGATACGTAACACTGCACGGTTAGTGAGAAATTAATTAGCCCCAAGCACAAGGCCCCATAAATTGTCCATTCTACCACGTGCTCAATGTTTTTCACCGGCACCGTCAGCTGCTGCCACCTAACGCCAAACGGTAACATTGTGCAACTGTATACACGCATGCGCTGACAAGTTTGGAGAGTTTGTTGGTGTGTTTGGAGAGTGAATTTAATCGTCCCGTCAGCTGCTGCCACCTATCACCTAACTTCGATATCATCTCAATGCATCTGTACGCACGCCTGGTATGTTTGGAGAGTGTGTTCGCGTGTTGGAGATTGAATTCGTAAAGTGCGCAAAATTCAAATAGGACGATCTGCGCAAAGATGGTGGACACCTTTCAGAATTTTCCAATTTTCACCTAAAAATGTCGAGAATTCGAGGCAGACTGAGATTTCTGCGGTAAAATTATAGTTCGTAATGGACCAGACAAACCACAGTTTCGGGAAGGTAACTTGATTGCCTAGGCTTGGCCTATAAGCTCGAATTTTTTGAGTGAAAACTGTCTCCAAAAACGGAGTGTGATGTGGTAGGTAAAGCGATCCCATGAGAAAATATCCGACAGACAATGTTGTAGACTGTGTGAGTCCTGTCGTTGGCAGGGACAGGGTGTTTGGTTTTACTTGATTTGGCCTCTGTCTTGTCTTGCTCACACTGAAAGCATGGCCATGTAGGCCTACCTGGCTTGGCCTAGGCGGAGTTATTTATAGGGGCCTAGCGATAGAATTATTTTCTTTTTTTAGACCCAGTTTTCCCCATCAGAACATGCCGCCATCCAGAATGCACTTAGACAACGACTTGGTCAAGAATATATTAGCCAGCGTTCGGGACCTGGTGGACAGAAGGTGAAAACAAACAAGCTTTTGCTTAATTCAACGAACGAGGCAGTTAAAACAACTGTCTTCTTTAGATGAATCTAATTTTCTTTCCCTTTTTTAGATGAATTTGATTCTTGCTGTCTTGACTCAACTTGAAAAAAGCATCAATCCTTGGTTTGTACAGTCCCGTTAGGCGTAAATACATCTTTCATGGTTTCAGCTGGCTTACATCGAGGGGTGGAGACTGGTTAACCTCGCGAATGAAATGTTTGGATTTAACGGCTGGTCCCATTCTATCACTGGAGAGACTGTCGGTAAATATGACCATTTGAAGCATGCGTAATTCAATTCAGCATTTATACTTGTTTGTATAAATGCTGAAAATTGGAATCATCAGAGGTGGACATTTTAGATATGAGTTGACCAAAGGCAGGGTAGGGGTTGACTTGAGTTGGGTACGAGTTGACCTGGTTACAAGTTGACCTGTAACCCTGTCCACTACTGTGGTACTCGTCAACCTGCACAGAGTTACATTTCAGCTCCTCGGTTAGGGTTGCGGCAAGCACTTACTTCTGCTATAGTGAGTCACATATGCCAACTCTTGCTGATCAGGACCCATATTCATAAAACCTTGCTAGCTTAGTTGGTTGCTAGTTGTGTACATTGGGCTGTACAAACTAGCAAGGTTTTGTGAATATCGGCCCAGATCTATATGAAATTCCATCTATTGTGAATATGATGAACTACATGTAGCTACTGACTGACAAACAAATATGATGTGGTTTTCGTGGCCAACAATACTGTTTCACTCACTGTGTTCTGCCCCGCAGTGATCCATAAAATTGCAGGGTTTCATATTTGTAAAAATGCTGCATTCTCATTCCAGATTTCGTTGATCATCATGATGGGAGGTTCTATGTCGGTGTCAGTGCATTCGTTAAAATCCAACTGAAGGTAAGTTCATCCTCAGTCTTTAGGGAGGTTTTACAAGCTCACGGTTTACATTTACGATTACAATTTAACATCATTACAGAGGACGTGACGCGATGGGGCCATCATCTGATGTGAGGCTTCCCACGTATGATAAAATGTTGTCGATATACATGTATCCCATGTTTGGTCGGCCCTCAAAGACACATAGGTCCATCATTTTACTTATAATCATCAAGGCAGCTTGGATATTTACCCATTATTAGGTGTGTCAAATTGAAAGCGAATTATTTGATTACGAAGGTGAAAGATTGGACATTGATTAAAGCGTAGGTTTCTCACGCGTAGCAAGCGATTTGCACGTAAAAAATCCCGCAGAGCCGACATCATGACATTTTCAAATTGTAATCGTAAATGTAAAACGTAAGCTTGCAAAACCTCCTTAGGCCATACCAAATTGATTGTTCGTTTAATGGATTTCCCTCTACCCCAAATTGCCAAAATGAAATAAAATTTTTTTATTTCGCCCGCATCTCTAATTCAGTGTTTTCAATAAAAAATCATCCTTAGAGAAAAAATAAAAATGAAAATACCGTTTTTTTGCTTAGAAAACATACGTAAGTGTCTCTAAAGTCGCAAACGCCGCGCAGAGCACATGACCTCACAGCGTCCCGCGATCTCGAACCCCGTGTTACGAACTGGTGGTGACCCCGTAGATCAATGGCTGATGCCAGCAGGTGAAGAGCCTGAGTGATATTGTTATTCAAATCGCATTGATGTGCATGCAGTGAAGTTCATCAGCTCAACTCCTTCATTTTATTTTTATTTTTTTTTCGCCAACAGCATGCCACCTTTGGTGAGAGAAGATCCGTTAAACTAACAATCAAATTGGTATGGCCTTAATATCAAAAATAGATTTTTGCTAATATTCACAGATTACCGGTACCCTGACTGCTGATTGCAGCTGGTCACAGCTTTTTCCTGGATAAAGAGGTGAATTGATTACAGAGATCAAAATGATCAGAAATGACGAATTTGGGGATGAACTAAGGTGTACTTGATAGAGAGGTGTCTGCTAAGGGAAGTTGTAACTTTCTCCGGCTGTTTTGCAGGACGGTATGTTCCATGAAGACATTGGTTACGGAGTCAGTGAAGGGATGAGATCAAAGGCCCTGTCTCTGGAGAAAGCGCGCAAGGAGGCTGTGACTGATGGACTGAAAAGGGCACTAAAGTAGGATCACAATTTCACAGAGAAACTTTCCTTGCATTGATTGGCAATTGTACACATGTCAGCGGATCTTATTTTGCCAAGCTTACTACATCCTAATCGAATACAGTTCGTGTTTGTTCTGAAATTGGTTTTTGGGGGTGATGAGACTACCGGTAATTAACATCTACCCCAAAGTCTGGTAGATGGCATCATCTGTCAAAATTGTCTCACACCCTATTGTATTGATTGAATAATTTTTAACGGAAAATTGTTCCAATTTAACCACTTCAAGAACGCTTCTTCAAATTCTTTCCAAAATATTCCAAGGATTTTAGAAAAATTCTGCGGAAGATTCATGTTCAGTCTGTTCAAACCTGGAGGAGATGTATGTAGCAACGACAGAAGAAGTTTTCCATAGTCTCGTGTTTTATCACTATTTCAGGAGTTTTGGCAACGCTTTTGGAAACTGTCTTGGTGACAAAAACTATTTGAAAGCCATCAACAGAGCTCCTAAACCAGTAAGTTCAGCCAGTGTTTCTTTCTCTTTGGAATTTCCATATTATCGAAAACTCTAAGGATGAATGTGATGCAATTCGGCATTGAATTTTGGAAGATCAGATGTTAAAGCTAAAGTTTGGGTTTATAGTCTGATATCAACAACGGTAAAGGTGTCATCCAACTTTACACTTTAACCCCAGTCTATCCTGAAACCTTTCAGTAGAACTTGGATGAGCTGCTCATTCAGCGCTACAATTTGAGCATTTCCGATCAGTACCCATTTATACACCTGGGCGGACTGGAGAGAGGCCAGTGAGGCAAAGAGACTTGCCCAAAGTCTCACGCCGCTGTGGGTTTCGAACCCGGGACCTTCTGACCGCTCGTCGGAGACCCAAACCACTACACCAGATTGGTTTATACGACTGAATTCTGTCATGAAAATTCTGTACCGGTATCTTTTTTCAGCTTGTTGAAAATTATGATCTGAAGGACATGAAACATGAAGATCAGGACCCGAGGATTGGAAAGGCTCGTTACGAAAAACCCGCCATGACGCCTCGTGCTGGGAATGTCGACCAAGAGATGCAGGCATCATCGTCAAAATGTGCCGTTCAAACGGGCCAGGGTGACAATACCCCAAAAGGTCCGTCGAAAAATCATCCAGGCACTCCAACTGGAACCCCATTACAAGAAGAATCTGGTTTAAAGACAGATTTGGGGTTTGCTAAACCATCCGGCCCAGTGAGGCAAGTGGCGCGAACATCCACCGTATCAACTCCAAATTACCCGACGCGTTCAGTAGCTAGGACTTTCTCAACACCGACCAATGTCGTCCAACCAGGAGACCTCAAAGACACTCCAGCAGCCAATCAGAATCCTCGACCTTTGACCCCAGCAGTCCAATCGAAGCCGAACACCCCGAATTTCCCTCAGCGTAGTATTGCTAAAACGCCTTTGACGCCCGCCGAGGCAGCACCTATACAGGGTATGGAAGGTTTTGAGAAGTCATTGCCGCCGAACAAGAGTTCGCGACCTTTGACCCCTACGTATCAGCCACTAGCGAAGCACCAGAGAACGAGTAGTTCCAGCAGTGGTATACCACCACGTAATGAAACAGCCTCTTCGGGTCCTGGTGGAAATGTGCCGCACGGGGAGGAACCTGGTCTGCAGAGTAATACCAGTGGGTGAGTATGTGTGGGGTTCGAAATTCACATTAGATTCAGTGGCAAAAGCCTTCATGTCCGTCTTGATTGCTGAGCTGCTCCCTTACTTTTCTGTAATTATGATGACACTTCAGCTAAATCTTGTAGACGTCATTGCTGCCACCCAAGGAGCTGGAAGTGTACCTACTCTCAAACGGCACCCTGACTGAGATTGAGAGCGAAGTTCTGAAAAAGGGAGTCATTAGGGAGGTTCTGCAAGTTTACGTTTTACATTTACGATTACGATTTGACGACGTCATGACGTCACACCTTATGTCAAAAAAACATGATGCGATGTCATCATCATTTGACTTGAAGCTTCCCGTGCCAGGTGAAAAGAGGGTCGATGTATCCCATGTTTGGCAAGCGTTCCAGGGCAGATATGTGCCAAGCATTCTTCTTGTCATTTTAACTGCAACTGCGAAATATACCCATTTATGAATGTGTTTAAAATTGCAGGCGAATTCTTGGATTACAAAAATGGAATATTTGGCATTGTCGATTAAATCGTAAATTTCTCACATGCAGCAAGCGATTCGCTCGTAAAAAAGTCCCGCGTAGCCGACGTCATGACGTTTTCAAATTTAAAATCATAAATGTAAAACATACTGGGTAAGCTTGCAGAACCTCCCTATTGTGCCAACTGAATTTCCTTCCTCAGACATGATGATTTGTTGTTTCTTAATCGCCAAATCTACGTAATTCTAGTATCTCTTTCATTCTGTTTCATTCTTCAGCGATGACGTCCTGGATGAAGCTTGCCTTTCTCCAGCAGAACGAGAACGTCTAGAGAGGAAACAGCGTCAGTTACGAAAACAACAAGAATTCAAGGAACGTCTAAAAAAGTCTCTGGAGGAAAAAATCGAAGTTCCTCAGATCAAAAAAGAAGAATGTGATATTGGTAAGAATTGAATCGTGGCAATATCAATAGACAAATCCCAAATTGACGTAAACGAGAAAGATCTGCGCTCTGCGCACTTTCGCCAAAATTGCAAACACAACCTCGGTCTGAAACTGAATGACGTGACGCAGAGAACCCCACAACAGTGACTTCGACGACATCGCGTCAGAGTTGACCATTGCTGAATCATGGATTGTGTCACGTCAGCTGGTTTCAGGTTGAGGTTGTGTTTGCGATTTCGGCGGAAGTGCGCAGATCTGGGAATTTGGGATTTGTCTATATTGCTTTGAAAATGAGAATTGAACCTCCGACCTCTGTGACATTAGTCCGGTGCTCCACCACTATTCCACTGCACTCTAGTTGTACATGTATGAAATTTCACCTTATGCTTTCAGAGTTTGATCTGCCCCTTGCCCACTCCACACAGGTCAATGCTAATACAACTCCTGGGAGGGACGGGAAACCTGTGGCAAAGCCAGACGAAATTTTGGCTGATGATAACTTTGGTGAGTCTAATGAACTGTAAAATAATGATCGCTTTGCCAAATACTCTTAGGGCCGTATGCTTGGGTCGGACTTAAGCCAGACTTTGATTAAAGTCCGACTTTTCTCAATACTTGAAGCGTAGAAAAGCTGTACTTTAGGCTAAAGTCCAACCCGGGCATATATGGCCCTTAGTCAAATGCCCACCTTTTAGCTCACCGGTGAGCTTTTGTCGTGGTGCAGCGTCCGTCGAACCCGAAAATCATGAAATGTGCTATAACTCAGGAACGACTTGACCCAGAGCACTCAAATGTGCCATGTGGCTCCCTCTAGATGACCTTTATGTGCATGTGACGTTTTGGCCCGATCAGACATCCAATATGACCGCCAGGTGGCATAACCCAAAAATCATTGAAGTCCTGCAATTTGGGAATGACTTGACCCAGATTGCTCATAACTGACATGTACCTCTCTCTGTCATTACACTATTATGCCCAAACGGGTGAGCACATGGTCCATGGACCATTTTCTTAAGAAAGCTTGTAAGTGTCGTTGTATACCTTTCTGTGACAATTTGGTGGAACAGGCGAGTTCATCAAAGGTGCCCTCGCGAATCTGTTGACACTGGGAAAAATTTGGTGCTGGTCCTTATGACACCTCTTTGTTGCTCTTCTTGTAGATGAATCGGGCCTCTGGGATGCCATTCCGTTGGACGATGACATGTGCGATGGAAAAATCAACGAAGGACGAATCGGTACTGGACAACAAAAACCGTTTGAAAACGGAACGAATACAAACAAAGACATTGCAGGAAATATGCAACAAAAACGGACTGCACACGGTTCCCCCGTGGCACGTGGTGGACATTCACGTAATTCTCCCGTAGGGCGGGGTGGTGTGATGACGAGGAGTAGGACCCCCAGTAAGACAGGTCCTGATAACCGTAAACCGTACCCTAGCAGTTTCAGGAGAGGGTCATTGGGTCATTCTTGATGACAGCTGAAACAGTCCAGTGTTTTATCTTTAAAAAATCGTGTGTGCAGTTTTTGTGAATATTTCTTTGCTCTTGGATCCTATTCTCGAAGCCCAACAAAACATGTGGATGTCTGTAAGTACCATTACTTCACCAACCTTGACCAGAGAAATAGTGACTTAGAATAACTCGTCATATTTCTAAGTCGACAGAAAAACTTCAGTCCCAAAAGTGTGGACTTAGGCGAGGTTTACTGTAGTTTCATCTGCAGCATGCTAGTCCTACAGAAAATAAGGTCCGTCTTCAGGGTTTGCGCTGGAGTATTGGATTTACTGTAAAGCAGGAAAATTTCGCGTGCAGGAAATTTTCGCGATAGTGTATGAGTCGCAAAAATTTCCTGTCGCGAATATAAATACATGCAAGTGATAAATATAGACTGTGAAAAAAAACTGAAAAAATGGCAGACTCGCGAAAATATCCTGCCGCGAATATGTCTATAATTCTTGATTCGCGAACATTTCCAGCCGCGAAATTATCTTGCTTTACAGTAGTAGCCAGTTTGATGAAGTAAGATATTTTTATCCATTGTAAATATTTCTGTCGCCAGTTTATTTCAAAAATAGCTTTTGGCATGTTTGGCTCCTTTGGCTACTCCCAGCAGAAACCCTGCATCTTGAAACCATTCTCAGGCATTTCAGGTTGTGATTGAGACAGAATCACTTCAAAAAGGAAGATTGTTTGTCCAGCAGGGAAATTTTTGCACCCTTGGCATGAATATTTTAGTCTAGTGATACATTTCTACTTTATTGGTTTTACATTTATTCAATGTAAATTATTATGTTAATGTATTATTATTGCCATTTGCTTATTTATCTGACAATAAATTGTGGATGGACAGCACAGCATTTTCTTCCTGTTGTATAATCCTGGAGGAAATAGTGTGCGTAGAGCTAATAGTACCCGCTCCAGCAAAAGCAGGCACTTGTCGCAACTGAGGAAGGGTTAGCAGCCTTATACACTCATCCCCAGTGGCCTCGAGCTAATACTAGTTATACGCTCTCAACCACTGGCACAGATGGGGCCAAATCATGTTTCAGACCACTAGATGGCGCAAAATGTCGTCAACTAATCAGCGACCAGTATTTCACGCAACTAGGGGAAAACATGAAACATTTTCTTATTGGCCGCTTTGGTCACGTGACAAGTATCGTGGCATAGATGTATATATTCCGGACTTTTCGTGTTATTTTGCACCACTTTTTGGAACACTTTCACTGCGAAATGAAAAGTTAACATACTCAACGTCACATACGACCCGATGTGGGACAATACAGCGGTGTAAGTACTTCGCCTTCAGCATTCTTTGGATTGCCGTGATTGCGTCTATAGAAACAACACTGCCTAAGGTTGTTTGAAAGGTGATCGGTCATTGGCTGGTTGATCCCGCGCTTTCGTCAACAACTGGTAGTGACATCTACATGTAGTGTTCAGAAACGGACTTTGGCACCAAATGTTTCAGTGGTTGAGGGTGACAGCTTCGAGCAAAGGCCGAGACCACTGAATTATTGAGTGTAGCAGCCTTAGAACACAATACCGGTACAAGTAGCTGAAATCCTATAGACAAATCCCAAATTCCCAGCTCTGCGCACTTCCGCTGAAATCGCAAACACAACCTCGACCGAAACCAGCTGACGTGACGCAATCTATGGTTCAGCAATGGTCGACTCTGACGCAACGTCGTCGAAGTCACTGTTGTGGGGTTCTCTGCGTCACGTCATTCAGTTTCAGACCGAGGTTCTGTTTGTGATTTCGGCGGAAGTGTGCAGATCTTTCTCATTTACGTCAATTTGGGTGCCATATAGCTGCAAAGGTTTCAATGCACTCGGGCACGGATCCAAGGGGGGCACGCCCCCTTTTGACCAACAAATCTATAAAATTGACCGTGAAATTCTGGAATTTGGAGCAAATCTTTGAAATCGCTGCACATTTCAATGTTTAGTAGCACAGGGCACCCCCTCTTCCCAAATCCTGGATCCACCCCTGGCACTAGTTGTGACTGTCATTTTCTCTCTCTCAGAACACCACTTATTGAATTCCAGAAAGATGTGAAATTTGGTATGCAGAATGGGTATTTTGGAATGCCAAGTTGAGTGCCATCAGTACTTGGAGGTGCTAGAACAGATAGACCTTGCCACATGAACTGTGGAATTAGTTCAGTTGGGCCTCCACAGGAGGCCTCAATCCCAAGGAACAAGCCACTGTGATCTGCGGATGCAGACCTTGGCAGCACAGTATCACTGCACAGGAAACTTAGATGAAGGAGTTTCCGGTGGAAGAAGAATATAAAACTGCTTCCTACTCTTGTGGAAGGAGACTTCCTACTCATATGGAAGAAAATATGAAACTGCTCCCGGTTCCTGCTCCTGTGGAAGAAGAATATAAAACTGCTTCCTACTCTTGTGGAAGGAGAATATAAAACTGCATCCTACTCCTTTAGGAGGGAATAAAACTGCTTCCTACTCCTTTGAAAGGAGAATATAAAACTGCCAACTCCTGTGGAAGGAGAATATAAAACTGCCAACTCCTGTGGAAGGAGAATATAAAACTGCTTCCAACTCCTGTGGAAGGAGAATATAAAACTGCCAACTCCTGTGGAAGGAGAATATAAAATTGCTTCCAACTCCTGTGAAAGGAGAATATAAAATTGCTTCCAACTCCTGTGAAAGGAGAATATAAAACTGCTTCCAACTCCTGTGGAAGGAGAATATAAAATTGCTTCCAATTCATGTGGAAGGAGAATATAAAATTGCTTCCAACTCCTGTGGAAGGAGAACATAAAACTGCTTCCTACATGTACTCCTGTAAAAAAAGGAGTTGCTTCTTACTCCTGTAGAAGGAGAGTCATAATTGCTTTCTACTCCTCATGTAAACCTACCTAGTAATAGAGATGTCCCTCATGGGCCACCTTAGAAAAGATTCCCCAGCATGAACATGGGACAGGCTGGGAGATTTTAATAGGTGATGACTTAAATGACATGTTTTCTTAGTGATATAAGTGCCCCCTGGTGTTCTGCCAACTGCGAACAAAAAGCTAATCAAGAATTGTAAACCAAACATCTTGAAATGTTTTCTTTTAATTAGTGTTTCCTGATTAGTGCTGTGAGTTTGTTTTGACCCAAGCCTATGACGTTAGAGCTGAGTGACTGATGGGGACTGTACTAGCTGGGTGTATATGACAGAAAATTTACAAAGTTGCAGTGCCTTGCTTTTGTAAGAGCAATGTGGAAATTGTGTGTGGATTTAGAAGACTCCAGGGATTTGACTCTGATTTGAATTTGATGTCTTGAGGAAGGGGTACGGTAAGTGAATGTTTTCTTTTGTTAGCTCACCTCTGTGAGGTGAGCTTCTCCCATGGTGTGTCGTCCGTCGTCGTCGTTAACAGGGGTGGCACGTTTCTAAACCGCTTGGGTTACAGACTTGAAATTTGGTGTACAGGTACCCTATGGTAAAAACTATCTCTGGACCGAAACTTAGCGCTGCTGCTTGTACACTCTGGCCTGTAGGGGGCGCTTTGTGAAAACCTTCTTTCGGCCGTATCTCCTGAACGCTGTTAGCTAGAACCACGAAACTTTTATGGTGGGTTCCTCTGATGAGACTACATCACATAAATCCCGGGTTTTTGATTTGACCTACTTTTCAAGGTCACAGAGGTCAAAGTTCAAAATTCACTGTTTGGTGGCACATTTCATTGCTATTTGACATAGAGTGTTGTGATTTGGTGTGAAGATATATCTAGGCACCCTGCACGAATGCACCAAATTTCAACCCGATCGGACTTCAAATATGGCCGCCAGGAAGCCATCTTGAAAAATGGACTTTGACCCACATTTTATAAATAGGAGTAGGTAGGATGTTTTAACGTTGTCAAAATATGTATCTAGGTACCATATAAATATATGGTAAATTTCAGGCAGATTCGACGTCAAATATGGCCGCCAGGGAGCCATCTTGAAAAATGGACTTCGACCCACACCTCATAAATAGTGGTAGCTAGGATGCTTTAACCGTGCCTAAATATGTGTCTTGGTACCGTCTACTTATATGCCAAATTTCGGTTCGATTGGACTTCAACATGGCTGCCAGGCGGCCATCTTGAAAAATTGACTTTGGCCATATCTCATCGGTAGTAAATGTTACGATGTTTCTGCACTAATCCTTCACCATTCAGTGTATCACCAGGCTACTCACACTTCATACTCTGTCACAGAGGTGAGCACAATGGCCCTGGCCATTTCATTTTATATGTATCGTCATGGTCGAACTCTTGTAGAAACCCCACCACAATGGTATTCATTGGAAAACACTCCCTGAGAGCTTTCCAATGAATACCTATATGACAGACTTTTCAACTGTGTCTAACCAAAAATAGATAAGGAGCGACTCTTATCTATTTTTGGTCTAACATATTTCCATTGACAAAACTGTTTTGACAGTGGAGTCAACAGTATCAGTCTGAATGAGTGTATCCTAGGCCTATGCTCTTTACAATACATAGGTCATGCAGCTAGGTGTGAATTTCAACCACCTTCCCTTTTCCAGATCCACACTTCCTGAAAAAGTGTCGGAACTGATGCTGAGTGCAACATCCTGGAGTTGCTCCGCCTAGGCCTACTTAATACTTTCTTGGCGAATCCATATAGGCCGTGAGACATGCCCATTTATTTTTCACTTTCGTAGCGTAGTTCTGGTAACTAAACATTTCCTCCTGTTTTATATGAAGATGGACATGCTGAACAAATTCAGCTTGTTACCACACGACAAAACCTGCACATTTCCAAGATGGCCGCCCTTTTTAGAGGAGTAAAAAAATTTATGTCTTCAAATCATATCAACATGGGTATCAAATTAAAGGTCTCGGTGAGTACAACAACATGGCATGAGTTTCATTCCCCAAAATGTACACTGCAGCCCTTGAGGGGGTCAAACTCATTTTAGTCTTAGGTGCATTTGTTTTCATTGTTAATTGACCTAGGCCCGTATTCTAGAAGTCTCCTTAAGTCTAAGGTCCACTTTAAGCGTTTGTATTCTGCCGTGCAAACAATACATGTAACTAAAGGTACATGTTAACCTTAGAGTTAAGGGCCTACATGTATATTCTAGAAGCCTCCTTAACTCTCAGGGCCCGGTTGCACGAAACTCATCACGATAGCGCTATCTTCATGTTAGATGACGTAAAAATCTATTGTTCTTTTACGTCATTTAAAGCCGCACACTATGCACCGCTACTCACTCCCCAGTTCGGCCGAAATAATAGTGCAACCTCATCTACAGGCGTGCGTAGTGTATAGAACCATAGAACCACATATTATAGCATTATCCTGCATCGAGGTTTTGGGAATCCCCTTGGGGAATCCCCAATGCTGTGTGTAGTCTTGCGCAGCCAGCCACACAGTACTGCTACGGTTCCCCAGATTCGAAACAGCGGCTGGGTGACCGAGACTATGCTCGTCGATTATAACCCATCTGTCTATAGTGTCTGGCTTTAACATCAAGTTAGCGCTAACACCAAGATAGCGCTGTCGTGAGTTTCGTGCAACCGCGCCCAGGTCCACTTTAACCTTTTGTATTTTGTCCTGCAAACAATGGCTAAAGGTAAACGTTAAGGAAGCTTCTAGAGTACGGCCCAAGGAAGCTTCTAGAATACGGCCCCTAGTGACGTAAACATGAATTGAGAATACGTGTAGTGTTGGAAGATGCAGTTGTAGTATGTCAAATATGTCATGTTCATGTATTGATATTAAGCAGAGAGTTTACATTTATATCTGGTGAATGTTTCCAGTGGTCAGCAGAAGAGAAGCCAGTGAAAGTAAACAAATGGGACACAACAGCTCTGAAGAATGCACTCGATGATGGTGCCAAAAAGGTGGGTCATTTACGTTAGTTTTGTCTGAAGATCACTGGCCCGTATACACAATGGCCCGTATTTTAGAATGCTCCTCAACGTAAAGGAGTTCCTCAACAAGGCTGTTGTTCTCCTATAGCCTTGAGGAAACATTGAGGAGCATTCTAAAATGGTTAATTCCATGGAAAAGTTCCACTTTTCCCAAAAAATTATTTAAAATTCATTGTCATTTCATTTACGCCATTGAAATGTACAATATCTCAACTACCAAAACCAATGACTATATCAGGAATACGGTACTGTGCTCAAAAACAGCAACACTTTGTAGTTTCAGTATTTTTCTGTTTTTTTCAGTAAAAATTATCTTTGTTTGTCAGCTGTCCCTAAAGGGATAGAAAGCCTCAGACCATTCCCTTATGGTTTCATCTGTTGATGACCCCTATGCACTCGCACCGGCTGCACACCAAAACAAGGTTGTTAAATATCGAAACTGTACTTTTGTGACCTTGGTCATGATTGGTCCAGTGTCCCATAAGTCACATTTCCACATGGTTTCTTTTCTGCAAAAGTCAAATGGTGCATTTTTGAAGAGGCTTTTGTTTTTGCTATCTTCTAGTGGGGTCAGGACATGCAAGGAGCAGCAGTCTGTTCTCGTTGCTCTGCTCACTTTTGTTGTGTGTGCTCTGAAATGCCTGTCCCATAAGTCACGAATTTGGCACAAAACTGGAAAAACTACCAAAATTAAGTTTTGCAGAGTAGTGGACATGCAAGTGAGGAAGGCCTAGAAGTTGCCAGCAATCTTAGTACTACTAAGTAGTTACTTGGTACTTCTCAGGAGTCCCCCAGCTGATGTAAGCCCAGTGGGGGGATTTTTGCAGAACCCTCAAGTCACGAAGTGATGTAGGCCCAGGGGTTGCTAACAATCCTACATGTATCAGATGTAATTTGCCTAGGTACCTTGCTTTGTATTCCATTGCAACTAGATCAAGAGCCAGAGTACCACAATTTACAAGACAATGGATAGGTGGACATCTCTGTCCCATAAGTCACGTTGTTTTTCTTCATTTATTTTCCTTTATTAAGTCAAAAATTGACTTTTTAAAGGCCTACTGTTTCACCACACTGTTCTTTATCCTGTTTTGTCCTGATGTGATGCTGATGTTCTGGGGTTGGTGATGTTTCACACTGCCCGAAGTCTTTTAATGACTTTCCTTGGGTTTGTTGAAATTTTAAGACGTTTTGTAAGAGTGAGTGTTGTGTTTTTGATGTTCATTGAATGTTTTATCATTTGTAAATTCATGACTTTGTCTAATTCTATGTCTCGTTTAATGCAATAATGACATATAGGCCATTACAGGCAAAAAAACCACTCTACAAGTAGACCTTGGGATAGTGTCTCATCAGTCACGTTTCTGTGTCCCGTAAGTCACGGCATTCTTCCACCCATTAGGAAAAAATGAATTTACCTTCCTTCATAAAGGAGGTCACTGTGAAAAGATGCACCAAACAACTAAACATTGGGCAACAAATAGATTCCATATCTTTAAAACTGAGATAGATTTTCAACTTTTTGTAAACAACACAAAAAGCACTGGTCCGTAAATGTCCCATAAGTCACAGAATGACATTTTGTCTTCTCAAGTAATGACACGGCAAGCTGACACAAAGTCTTTGTGTGTTTCCCAGAGAGCTCAGCCCTCTTCTTTTATACATATAATTTCAAGACAATCCCATCTGTAGTTTCTTCAAATTTGCACCAGAAACATTGCAGATTTTTATCAAATGTCCCATAAGTCACGATGGAATTAACCAAATACGGGCCAATGACGTTGTGAAATGCCCTGAACATGTGCGCAGCAAAATTTTGGTCCTGTTTACCGAATTTCTTTAAAACCGTATGCTTTGATTTTGGGTCACAGTCAATGGTATAGTGCACAGTTGGTTTACTGCTATACATGTAAATTATTGTAAATGAACATCATTGCAGGTGCTGACAGAGAGTCTTAAATACACAGAAAGTCATGCGCTGATGGACGGTCGACTGCTGATTTGTACGATAGCTGTTGGCTTTGCTGTGTTTGCTCTCATTTGGGACTACCTTCATCCATTCCCAGCTTCAAGGACGGTGCTCATCCTCTGTGTAGTTTCGTATCCTTTTTCCGATAGAAGAAATTTTTGTCGGTTTTCGTATGTCATAATTGTTGTGCTGTCAATAAGATTTGTGTACTCTTGCAATGAGGAACCCGCGTGCCGTTTATCCCAACATGTCGGCAGTGCGACCGAACCGACGTCATTGACGTTGTTTTAAGTGTTGACGCTACATGTACGTCATGAAAAAATCAGCTGTACATTTTTCTACATGAATAATGAGATAAAGACGTTGCCGTTATCGCCACCCTATCTCTTCATTTTAAGGAAAAAAGCACCGAAAAATGCAGAAATTGTCATCTGCTGCAAGAGGATGTAAATTTTAATGCCAGGCGACCGAAACAAAAGGGTTGTTTTCATGCCAGAAATAAATAGAAATAACGTTAGAATTTTTGGCAGAGCCAGATTTAAAAATGTGGTGAGAGATGTAGTGCTATTTCCTCTGCTCTGGATTCAGTTCTTGGTCTTAAAGCCAGACACTATAGACAGATGGGTTACATGTATAATCAACGAGCATAGTCTCGGTCACCCAGCCGCTGTTTCGAATCTGGGGAACCGTCGCAGTACTGTGTGGCTGGCTGCGCAAGACTACAAACAGCATTGGGGATTCCCCAAGGGGATTCCCAAAACCTCGATGCAGGATAATGCTATAATATGTGGTTCTATGGTTCTATACACTACGCACGCCTGTAGATGAGGTTGCACTATATTTCGGCCGAACTGGGGAGTGAGTAGCGGTGCATAGTGTGCGGCTTTAATGCTATCAGAAATACTGCTGTATGATTTCGTATTTATCCTTGACGTCTTGACTCAGATATTTCATCATGATGGCCATCCTCACTGCCTATACCACTATCAAAGAACAGGGCAAATTCCTCGTGGCAATTGACAAAGATTTGAC